>CM034157.1:189529062-189757842 GCA_019776745.2 Taxus chinensis
CTCATTTCTTGCGTGGAAAGGTATTGAAGTTAATATGCAATTTGAAAAACATAAATTCGGGATTTATACTTATAGAAAATTACAGGTTTTTCATTATTTTAATTAAACCTGGTCATTTTCTCACATGTCTAATGTTTTGATAAATTATGTATTTCCATGCTACTCGATTTAGACAAAGTGTGGTGATGCTCTTCCTCTTGCACCCTTGGTGATCTTGAGAATCAAAAAAAACTTTATTATATCTTGTAACATTGGGATTAAATTGGGAAACTGATTATTCTTTTGCTTAAGGAATGAACCTTTACAAAGCATTTTTCAATGGTCCTTTGATTGAAGTTTTCCATTTTATATAGTTGGGATAAAGTTTGTGTTGCTCTTCTCTTGCACCTTAGGATGATTTGAGAATCAAAGTAAACTTTAGTCTTCATTTTATAACATTGGTTAAATTGGAAAACTTCATCTTTCACTTTTGGTTTAAAGGAATGAACATTGATTCAAGAATGTTGATAGGTTCATTGATTGAAAAGATTTTCTTTACTTTTTTAGTTTGATTATTTGTTGTGTATACTTTGCTCTTGCATTTCTTGGATGATATTGAGAATCACGCAACTCGTAATCCTCTTTTAAAGAATGTGATTTTCTTGGAGAACTTACAAACGCTTAAGTGAAGGACCTAAAAAAGTTTGTCAAGAAAGGAGGAATCAAAACGAAATCAAAAACTACAATATAGTGTTATACAGTTGCCAAAAGGTGTTCAATCAAACCCAAACCTAATTAAACAGGATTAAACAGAAAAAACATTTCCAAAAACACTTGTTTGTAGGTTTCGGAAAAAGGGTACGTCATCTCGCTCAACTGGGAACATAACCCTTTGGCCATTAACACCTTAAGCTACAAACAATGGGGGTAGTTCCAAGAACCCCAAAGTGTCCACGCAAAGAGGGACCTTGTGGACGAAAATGGCTGAAGTGTTCAGCACTACCTACTTGGACAGTAATTCCTTTGTGAGGGGAATTTTAGCATTACAAGTTATCCATTGTGGCGACCCCAGTGTAGTACAATAGACGCATAGTTGCCTATTGTTCTTGAAGGGGGTTAAAGTAAAGCCGAGATACTCTCAAATTGTCGTGCGACTTTTGGGAAATCACACTCGCTCGTGGGAACTTGTAACACTTAGGGCAAGGGAGAACCAACGAGGAGGAAATATACTTTGGCCAGGAGCCCACTTTGACCATTTAAAAACAGTTTGTGAGTTGTGAACCTTCTTTTTAAGAAAACGTATGGCGTATACTTTGCCTAGTTTTTACTTACCTTAGGCGAGGCAAAACTATGCTGAAGTGAGGCAGCTTTTTTGTCAATTTTCTTGATTTATTTGCCTTCTATCTTTTGACAATTTGTGATCAAAAGAGTTGTGATTAACTTTGTGTTGTCATTCGACTATTCTCTCACTTTTATGTCCGTTCACACCCATCCATTTTGTGCTGGGTTAGTTAAACTTCTAAAGGGAGTGGAAGCGAATTTTCACATATTTGGTAGCCATTGGATCTTGATCCCACGTTCAAGATCATCATTGTAGTTAGGCGTGGTCATCACTGCAGACTTCCATAGAGGAGTTAGCTTGTTTGTCTCGTATCATTACAATTTTGATATTTACTCGTCCTGTTTCTTGTAAACTCGACATAAATACCTATATGTATGGTTACAGCTGCACACATTATAACTATTCCTAGCTATACTTTGAGCATTTTTTTGTTCAGTTTTATATTACCTCCAATTTCAAAAGGTGCTAGGCACTACCAATTTGTGCATGTTATATCAATAACACCTCGATATCAATACTTTCACTTTCTTGCAAAGTGGGGGTTAACATATCTTGGTGATATTGTTGTGTCATTCACAAATCGTAATTGACACTTTTTGAGATATAGGTCTTAATCATGCTTGAGCTTGCTCATCATATATCTTGATTGGAAGATTGCATTTAACTTTATGTATTTACTTACGTCTTGTTCATTCCTTTGAACTTGGTATAAGTGGAGACATCTTGTTAATCATCTGGCGTCGTAAATTACTTTAAAATGTAGTCTAGGAGGTACTTCATTTGATTAAGTTTTGATACCAAATGATTGTTTCATTGGTGACTTTATCATTCTATCACATTGGTATTCTCACACTATTAATTAACTCTTAACACGTACATCTTGTGTTTCACTTAGGGGTATTCATTGAATTTTGAATAAATCTACAACTTACCTTAGTAAACCTTATCACAAAAACATGGCTCCCAAGACACATCTAGGTTTAAAGAAACAAACATATGAGGAACAACATGTGCAAGCTTGGGAAACCTCTAACAAACAAGGGTCAAACCCATTTATCGGACACGATCTAGGACCACTATTTTCTGCAGAAAAGGAAATAGAAGAAATGGTCTACCATAGTGGAAACGAATTAGAATCACCACACGCCAGACTTGATTTTGACCCCACTCTACTAGATGAGTTCTCCTTAGAAATAAATAGATAGAGTTTTTGGCATGGGGTCATGGAATGTAGGGGCCAAAATTGCCCACCAAAATATGAACCAATATTACCTACAAATGACACTACTAAGGGAAGAACGCCCCCTTATCAATATGGAAGATATTTTAATAGGGGGCATGCTTCCACTTCTTACGCAGAAAATGATAAAGTGGTAGGGCATAGAATACCCCTCATCAAAGTGCCACAAAGAAACAAGAATAGAACATGAGACAGGGGAAGAACCTCCACATACGAAGAGGAAAGAACCTTTAGAAGAAGAAGACACAAACCAAGTCACAATCCAACAACAACTTCAGTAACCTAAGTTGACAACTAGCTTTGCTTACTTTCCAGGTACAGAAAGACACAAACAAGAATGTTCAAAAGTCAAAGCCTAAGTTTAGGATCCCCGAACTCCATCGAGAAAACCAAGGAGGAGAAGACACAGGGTATCAATCATTACACATCCCCACTTCTCCCACTAAAGAACAATTGCTCGCACAAGAAGTGCAATCTATGAAAGCAACACTTGCGAGCATACAAGAAAGCAATATAGGGAGTATTAGGAAATACCAATACTAATAACTATGCCCCTATCCTTTTGACAAGACAATGACCCTTCAACCCTTTCCAAAGAAATTTGATATGCCAAAGTTTGACAAATACAAAGGAAAGGGAGACCCAAGGGATCATGTTAAAGATTTCTACATGGCATGTCAAGAGGTGTCTTATAATGATAATTACCTCATCAGACTTTTTCCTAAGAGTCTCAAAGGTCAAGCATTGGAATGGTTTACGCGCTTACCACGAGGATCAATTTTCACCTGGCCAGAATTGGCGGAAAGATTCATGTGTCATTTCTCGTATAACATAAAGAGTGACATCACCATGGCAGACTTGTGTGGCACAAAACGACGCCCAAATGAGACCTTCGCTAGCTTCCTCCAATGATGGAGAGGGATAGCTAGTCACTTCCCTTGCGCTTTCCCTGAGAAGCAACTGGTCAGTATTTTTGTCCCTAATCTCAACCCAGATATAGCTTTCCACCTCCAAATGCATTGTGTTCGCACCTTTGAGGAGGTTATCGAGAAAGGGGTTCAAATAGAAAAGGATCTCATTGCCAAAGGAACCCTCAAAACCCAATCTAAAGACAACCAAAGTGTCAAACCCGCTGAAAAGCTGAAGATCTTTAACAAAAACAAAAACATGGTGGGAGACGGAATCACTGATTCCAAACGTGTTCAAAACAGTCCAAACAGTCACCTTTTAAACTGACCAAAGGACCCAATTCAACACACCACCAAAGCCTGACAACATTCACCTCCCTCAATGAACCATTATCTGTCATACTAAAACAGTTGGATGCAGCCCACATGATGACCTATCCTACAATGCAGTCGTTTGATGACAATGCTCCTAAACCTTCATGGTATAAGGAGCATGAATACTGCTAAATGCATCACGTTAAAGGTCATAAAACAAACAAATGTTTATGGCTTCGCCACTATATTCAAGACCTCATTGACAACGGGGAGATAGAGGTGGATAACCCTAGTCACATGCAAACACCTAACAAGAAAATGGGGATTTATAAGGAACCATTCCCCAAGCATGATAAGTCAGAAAAGGTAAAACTGGATCAGGGAGATTCATCCCAAACCTATAAAGCCACGAATTACTTGTATACCAAGATAGATAACAATCATTACGATTCACTTATCCAATGTATTCTCTCCCCTACTGACCGTGTCAATACCATCCAGATCAAGGGAAAGGACTGTGTTGCGGTAACAAGGTGTGCGCGCCTCATGATTCCATAACCCTCTCTGTTGACCCCGCAAACTGGTAAATATAACCTTTTAGAACAACTTGAGAAGACCCCTGCTAAGATCTCGATCTTAGATCTTCTCAAGATATCCAATGTGCATAAGGACATTTTGTATCAAACTCTTCAGGGGTCGGGAGTGCTTTTAGAAGTCAATCTTGCATACCTTCAAGCTGTGGTGGAAAATATTACACCCAGTGAGCATCTCACTTTCAACCATAGGGAGGTCCCTACTGAGAATCCTACACATAATCTTCCCTTATACATTGAGGTAGTTGTCACCCGCAGGAAAACAAAACGGGTGCTTGTGGACAATGGATCAAGATTGAATATCTACACACTTAAGTTGGTCAAACAATTAGGACATACAGAGGTAGATCTTGAGTCCCATATCATCACTATCACCACATACGACAACGCGGAAAGAGAGTCAGCAGGCACCATTACACTGCCCATGGAGGTGGGCCCCACTTTCCATCAGACAAAGTTTCACGTCTTAGACTTGGAACTTCCATATAATATGCTACTAGGCCGACCATGGATCCATGCCATGCAAGCCATGCCATCAACATTTCATCAATGCATCAAGTTGAAGCATGAGGGACATACGGTAACAATACCAAGAGACTCAGAGCCCTTTGCTCATTGTAGAGATCTTAATAGCTTTGCACGAAATGGTACATATGCATGTCCCTCCGCGGATATGGCCATTCCTTTTCAGTCTGAGGATATGGAATCCCAGCTGGATTCAAATTCTCTTAGGTCTTGCACTCATGGGGCGTCCACTTCCACATCTCCATTTGATTCATGGGAGATGAAAATTATGGAATATGGTTGTGGGGAGTATAATATACAACAAGCGCTCTTTGTTTCTGATCTCTCCTTGTCGCCCAAGACTAGAGGTCGACCCAACTACTGCTTCAGGAGACCTAGAGAGGAACACACTATTGGGTCGTTCCTACCTGGAGGCTTGTTAGCTAAGGAAAAATTACTTGATCCACCTACTACTTGGGTCCCTGAGGACACTTAGCCATCTTGTTATCAAACCCCAGAATATGAAAAATCTAGCAGAATGATGTACTCCATGGGCTACAAAGGCCTAGGATGTGGGAGGAATGAACAAGGACAAAGAGAACCAGTCCCTCTTCCACATTTCAAAACAAAAAGATATGGCATTGGGATTTTCCCTTATGGAGCACACCCCAATGATCAAGATGCAACTTGTTCTAAGCATGAGGATAGCTCTGATTATCTAGACAGTGATACGGATTCCTGTTGTAGCCAATATGAGGATCTGGCCTCCACGGACCTTTTCATGAATAACATTGTCCTAACCATCACCCCCACTGAACCAACCCTTGACCTTGTATACCCCTCCCTTGTTGAATGGGACCAACAACATCATGTGCCACTAGATTTATTCGAGAACGATGAGGCTATTGCAGAGTTCATGGGCATAAGGGATAAAATTCCCATTAGAGATCACAAGAAGGGTTTCTTTATCGACTTAGACACCTACGCCTACTTCGGCGAGGAGGCTGAACTTCGTGGTCAGAAAAATTTAAAGAAAAGTGAGGGCAAGAGTTCTAAAGAAAAGCCTCGGCAAAAATCAAAGTCCAAGTCACACAGTGAAAACCTCTTTGAGGCATTGGCTGACAAAAAAATAAGAAAATCAAAGGACAAACAAAGTGACCACGCTAAGGATGAAAATCTCGTAGAGACATCCTTGGATGAAGATCTCAACCTACCTCCCGATCCTACGCGTATGGAGGATTTATCAAAATTGTTAGTTGAAGAAACCATTGATGTCAATATCGGTACCGAAGAAGATCCCAAGATAGTAAAATTGGGAGCATCACTCTCAGCCAAAGAACAAAAGACATTCACTATGCTACTGCGAGAATTTATTGATGTGTTCGCATGGTCTTACAAAGACATGCCCGGCTTAGATCTAACTTTGGTCGTGCATAACCTGGTTGTGCACACAAACGCTAAGCCTATCAAATAGAAGCTTAGAAAGATGCACCCAAGAGTGGCCTTGTTAGTTAAAGAAGAGTTGGAAAGGTTGCTTGCAGTAGGATTCATCAGGCCAATTGATTATTCTAAATGGATATCAAACATTGTTCCTGTCTAGAAGAAACCTATTAGTATCTAAATTTACACATATTTTAGGGACATCAATAAATCTTGCCCTAAAGATGACTTTCTGTTTCCCAACATTGACATGATTATTACAGGGTACGAAATTTTATCACTTATGGATGGCTTTTCGGGTTATAATCAAATTAAGATTGCTGAGGAAGACCAACACAAAATAGCTTTCACAACTCCTTGGGGCACCTTCTATTATCAGGTGATGTCATTTGGCCTTAAGAATGCAGAAGCAACTTATTAGCAGGCCATGACAGTAATATTTCATGATATGATTCATGACATCATGGAAGACTACGTAGACGACATCCTGGGAAAGTCCAAAACAAGAGAGGATCATCCTATCATTTTACGGCGTATCTTTGAACGCCTGCGTGAATACAAAGTCAGGATAAATCCAAAGAAGTGTGTCTTTAGTGTGCTATCTGGGAAACTATTAGGCTTCATCGTGTCAAGATGAGGTATTGAGGTAGACCCTGCTAAAGTGTCTGCCATCACAGAAATGCCTCCACCTAAGAATATCAAGAAACTGCGTAGCTTGCAAGGGAAAATTCAAGCCATTCGCCGCTTTATCTCCTAGCTTGCAGATAAATGTCACTCATTCATTCATTTTCTTAAGAAGGACATCGCTTTCATCTGGGGACTTGAGCAACACCAAACCTTTTCTTTGCTTAAATATTACCTGGCTAATCCACCTGTCCTCATGCCTCCCACTCCGGGAGAACCACTCTTGCTCTATATTTCTACTACGCAATATGCTATTGGTGCACTGCTCGCCCAATATGACCTTAGCCATAAAGAGAAAGTAGTGTACTATATAAGTCACACCCTCATCACCTATGAACGTAATTATCCTTAGATTGAAAAGGCTTTCTTGGCCGTTGTTTTTACCTTTCAGAAACTTCGCCATTACCTGCTAAATACTAAGACCAAGTTCATATCCAAGGTCGACCCACTCAATTATTTGTTGTCCAAACCCGCCCTCACAGGTAGAATGGCTAATTGGATCATTCTACTCAGTGAGTTTGATATAGAATTTGTCCATCAAAAATCAATTAAAGGACAAGTAATTGCTAACCAGCTAGCGGAAGCACCTTTGCAAAGCACAGAACCTTTGAGTCTGGATCTGCCAGATGCATCTTTTCTCTACATTGAAGAATCTGTCGTATGTCAGATAAATTTTGATGGATCTTTTACATTTCATGGTTCAGGTGCAAGAGTGGTCCTTATTACTCCTTCGGGTGATCCTATACCACAGGCTTTCCGCCTGGCCTTCCCTTGCACGAACAACATTGCGGAATATGAAGCACTCATTGCAGGGATGAAGCTAGCCATCAAGTGGAATATTCAACATGTTAAGGTTGTAGGTGATTCACAACTAATCATCAAACAGGTTAATGATGAGTATAAAGTTAAGGATGACAAGCTCATACCTTACAAGAAGTTGGTGGAAACTCTGAAGGAGTATTTTGTGTGCATTACCTTTGAGTAAATCCCAAGAGCACAGAAAAGATCGGCAGATGCTATGGCAATGGTGGGATCTATGCTTCGTATTCTGCCAGGGAACAATGATATGCCATTTTTCGTAGAAAATCTACACCATCCCGCGTATGACGTACCGGAATCTTGCCTGGCTTGTGAGGTTTTTGGTCCCTATTCCCCGTGGTACGAACCCATTTTCACCTATCTTAAGGACAGTAATTTCCCTCCCAATATCTCCCATTCTAAAAAGCAAAGCCTGATTCGCCAGATAGCTCATTACACCCTTTTAGGAGGTAAACTTTATCATTGTGGCTACGATGGGAATCTGTTACGTTGTCTGGATGTGACAGAGTCAATCCAGGAAATTAAAGAAGTACACAAAGGAGTATGCAGAGCACATACAAATGGAATGGTCTTGGCTAAGAAACTGTTAAGAGTAGGTTACTATTGGCCCACCATGGAAACTGATTGTTGTACTTATGTTAGAAAAATGTGTGCTTTGCCAAAAGTATGGAAATTTCATCGATGCTCCATCACAACTATTGCAACCAATCACTACCCCATGGCCATTCTCTAAGTGGGGACTTGATCTAATAGGGAAGCTTACTCCTACCTCATCTGATGGTCATACACATATCATCACAGCTACAGAATACTTTACAAAATGGGTGGAGGTTGTCCCTTTAACCTATGTCACAGGAGCACAGATTTCTAAATTCATCATGAATCACATTATTTGCCGATATGGTATCCCTACATCCATTGTCACAGATAATGGGAAGTCATTTAAGAACAAAATTGTGAAAGGTCTTTGCCAACGGTTCCAAATCAGATTGAAATGGTCCACGCCATATTACCCTCAGGGTAATGGACAAGCTAAGGCAACAAACAAGACTTTGGTAAGGATAATAGAGAAGATGGTTAGCAAAACTGGCCGAAACTGGCACCTACAAATCCACCCAGCCCTCTGGGCCTACCGAACATCAATTCGCACTCCTACGGGTGCGACGCCATATTCCCTAGTGTTTAGGACAGAATCTATCATCCCTTTAGAGATTGAACTCCCATCCCTGCAAATTTCACTTCGGGGACTATTTGGATAAGGATGAAGATTACCGAGTGGCAAGATTGGCTGAATTAGAGCTCCTGGATGAGAGTCGCATTCGTGCTCTTAATCACCTGAAGGTATATCAACACAGAATCTCCCGCAACTACAACAAGAGAATCATCCCTCGCCAGCTTGAGGTAGGTGATTTAGTTATGAAGGAGAACCAATTCAACACTAGAGCAGAGCGAGAAAAGAAAGGGAAGTTTGAACCACACTGGTTAGGATCCTATGTCATAGTTGCCAAGTATGGCACAGGGGCATACAAGCTTGGCTCACCCCAATGGTGATGAGCTCCGGGAGCCCATGAATTCCATGCATCTTAAGAGGTTTTATGCCTAAACATGGCACAAGAAAGTCATAAAAATCACAAAAAAAATATAAAAACATCAAAAAAAAAGAAAAAAAAAAATCAGAAAAAGAAAAAGAGAAAACATGTCATCCACTAGTGAAAACCACGCAATTGTGGCACTTTGGACAAGTCCTTGGGTGAAAACCGGTTTCCAGTGCCTCGGGAGGATTCGTTGTTCACAAGCATTCTGTTATTGGAAGGGTAATTGTCTTTGTCCTGGACCTGGTTCTACCTTTCTGAGTTTCCTTGTGCATACCATCTAGTCCAGCCTTGATCCGGCTTTGCCTTCTTCTATTTGTCTGTAAGGGACGTGGTCTTTCGTTATTTCCCATCTTACGCTGGGGGAAACTCAATGACTTCACCTTCTTGTTCATAAGCGCGTGGCTTTTGCCCTTGTATATTCCCCACCTAATGCTGGGGGCATCCATGCTTTCTTGGTTACCTGCACATAGCTTTGGAAAATTGTTTCACAAAACACAAAAAACAATAGAAAATTGTTTCGAGAAAACACAAAAACAATAGAACATTGTTTTGAGAAAACACAAAAACAATAGAAAATTGTTTCACAAAACACAAAAACAATAGAAACATTGTTTTGAGAAAACAAAAAAACAATAGAAAATTGTTTCACAAAACACAAAAACAATAGAAAATTGTTTTGAGAAAACACAAAAACAATATAACATTGTTTCGAGAAAACACACAAAAACAATAAATATTATCGAGAAAACAACAAAAACAATATATATATATATATCAAAAAAATCTAAAAACAAGGAAAAAAATTTCAAAAAATTCCTAAAAAGTAAAACACCCTACAAAATGGTAACTTGTTTCTTACGGCTGAAACTTGTGTCTTGCGCATGGTATTTTCTCCATATACCTGTTGGTTTGTCTCACATCTTCCCCGATTAATACGACTCACGGATCACTGGATTCACAACCATTCACAAAAGCTAGTTGCTTGCTTCATCTGTACTCTGGGGCACTTTTGGTTGCCTGGTGATGTTTCGTTGCGCACAAAATGCTTTTCATGGACCCCGTGTCCATTTTCATTTCCCCTTGCATGTATCCTTGCTTGGGGCATCATTTTTAACCCTTGTCATCAATCAAAAACTTGTGGATCTCTTCAGCACTGATAACAAAACATTTGTACAACTGTCTTGACCGTTGTTGGGTTAGATATGTGTGTTCGTACTTGTTTTCCCTACTTATATGAGCTTGTTTCCTTCTCGTATTGCATTGCATTATTGTATGTTACGTGGAGTTGGTACTTTCAGCAATGGAAAATTGTTCGTAGTATGGCTTTTCATGTCATTCTACCTTTGTCGTATGCTTATATTTTTCATAAGGACCGATGATGTAGTTCCTATGGCAATATGATGACATCAAATTTGTTCCAAAAAAATAAGCGGCTAGAGGTTAAGATCTTCTCTCCCCTCATCCATATTTCTTCTACACGACTTCCCTTTCACCCCTAATTCTCCCTCTCCTCGGGGCATCCTGCCTCGTCCCCATTCTTCTGCCTACTTCTCATATTTTTCGATCGTCGATTGGCTTCCTTCATCACCCCATCGACACTCGAGGGGGCATCTCTCCCTCCTACTAATTTTTCTTCTATCCCTTCAAAATCTCTTCTTTCTACTATCTTTGAAGTGGCATCACTTACGCCACCCCAAAGAGGGGCAAATGTAGACACCTATAATTACGCCCAAGCAATTTAAATACTTAAATTGCGCTAATTATCCCTTTTCTCAAAAATCGACGACATATCGTCAAAAGAACTCATTTTCCCTCATATCATCATTAATTAGTTACACTAAGCTAATTAATTAAGTTGCCTATCCAACAAATACCCTAATTAACGACCTTCCGTTAATAAATCACCCCTTCTACCTAGACTAATTAATTATTATTAATTAATTAGTTTTCCCTTCCATTTAACCAATAAATCAATATTTAATTGATTTAATCCCCTTATAATAGCCTAAATCACACTAATATTTCTCTAATTGGCTTCTATAAGCTTACACTTACCTATTAATTAATCACCTTTGATTAATTAAAATACCCCCAACTCCCATGACTTGCTAAACATGTATTAAACCCTTCTAAAGTAAGGTTACCTTTAATAAAGCAACCTTATCCATTCCTAATCATGTTTTACCTTTATCCCACATTCATGAGAATGTGTTGAATCCTTTATCCTTTGGGCTATATAAAGAGCCCTCCACCTACCTTTTTACTTACACCTAAACTCCTTAGAGAGCAAATGCAAAGCATATAGCAAAGAGACTAAGAGCTTGCACCTTGTTTTCTTGAGAGTTCATCATCTTGAAGAGTTAAGCCTCTTTCTTAAAGTGCTTGGGTCATATGGGAGGTGTCAAAAGGGTCTTGTAGCCCAACTTTGATTAGCCCCCATTCCTAGGTTCTTGGAACATTAAGGACAACTATTTTGATAGCCATGGAGCTTACTTAGGTCCATTCATTTATTTGTTGTTAGAGAATAGAAGAGTTTAGATATTTAGCATTGTTAGTTTCAAAGTTTGTATTGATGAATGCTAGCATCTAACCCTTGTTTAATTCTTATCATGATGGTGTTTATGCTTTGTTTTAGCTAAATTGTAGAACTATTTTAGGTGGTAGTTTTTGCTTCATTTGATTTAGCATTAAGCAAAGTATACATGCACACAAGAATTGTGAGGGGTATAAAGCATGGAACATTGGTTATAGATTAGCGGTGGATGGAGTTTTCGAAGTGAGGTCGGGGAGGGTATAGATGGAAGTTTGAAGAGAGGTTGAGGAGAGGTAGGGATGTTGGACAGATATGACAATTAGGGGTGGAAGGAGGTTAGAGATGTCAGAGTTTAATTGTAGATAGAGGTTGGATGGGAATTGTGAGGGGTATAAAGCATGGAACATTGGTTAGAAATTAGAAGTGGATGGATTTTTCAAAGTGAGGTCGGGGAGGGTATGGAATTTGGAGGGCTATGACATTTTTTAGGGAGTTTGGATACTAGATTGTTAGATAAATGAGGTGTTTAAGTTTAAGTTTAAGGGTGGTTGGAGATTGGATGTGAGGTGTGATGGGTATAAAGGATCTATGATTAATTAGAGATTAGGGGATGGATGATGAGATGTTGGATTTTAAGAATTAATGGAGGTTTGATGGGAGGTTTGAGGGGTATTAAAGATGAATGACTTGTTGGAGATTATGGGTGGATGGACGTTTCAAAGGGAGGTTGAGGAGGGTATGGATATTGAAGGGGTATGGCTGGTTTTGAGGGAGTTTGGATACTAGAGTGTTGGATGGATGAGGTGTTGAAGTTTAAGGTTTGGATGGAGGTTGGGTGCGAGATGTGATTGTATAATGGATCTATGATTAATTAGAGATTAGTGGGTGGATGGATGAGATGTTGGATTTTAAGGGTTAATTGAGGTTGGATGGGAGGTGTGAGGGGTATTAAGTATGGATGATTGGTTGGATATTAGGAGTTGGAAGGATGAGATGTTAGATAGATATGACTGGTTTTGAGGGAGTTTGGATACTAGAGTGTTGGATGGATGGGCTATTGAAGTTTAAGGTTGGATGCGAGATGTGATTCGTAGAATGGATCTATGATTAATTAGATATTAGTGGGTGGATGGATGAGATGTTGGAGTTTAAGGGTTAATGGAGGTTGGATGGGAGGTGTGAGGGGTATTAAGTATGGATGATTGGTTGGATATTATGATGTGGAAGGATGAAATGTTGGAATTTAAGGGTGGAAAGAGGCTCGATGCAAGGTGTGAAGGGTATAAAATATAAATGATTAATTGGAGATTAGGGGTGGATTGAGGTTCGAATGGAGGTTTAGAAGGGCTATGGATGTTTAATGGGTATGACTTATTTTTGATGGAGTTTTGATATTAGAGTGTTTAAGGGTGGAAAGAGGTTGGATGGGAGGTGTGAGGGGTATAAAGCATAGATGATTAGTTGGAGATTAGGGGTGGATTGAGGTTCAAAGGGAGGTTGAAGAGGGGTATGGAAGTTGGATGGGTGTGAATTTTTTGATGAAGTTTTGATGCTAGAGTGTTGAATGGATGTGTTGTTGGAATTTAAGGGTAGAAGGGGTATGGATGTTTAATGGGTATGGCTTATTTTTTATGGAGTTTGGATATTAGAATGTTTAAGGGTGGAAAGAGGTTGGATGGGAGGTGTGAGGGGTATAAAGCATAGATGATTAGTTGGAGATTAGGTGTGGATTGAGGTTCAAAGGGAGGTTGAGGAGGGGTATGGAAGTCGGATGGGTGTGACTTGTTTTGATGAAGTTTAAATACTAGAGTGTTGGATGGATGTGGTGTTAGAATTTAAGGGTAGATGGAGGTTCAATGGGAGGTGTGAGGGTATAAAGGATGGATGATTGGTTGGAGATTAAGGGTGGATGAATGAGACGTAGGATTTTAAGGGTGGATTCAGGTTAGATGGGAGGTGTGACGGGTATAAAGGATGGATGATTGGGCATATATTAAGGGGTGGATGGATGAGATGTTAAATTTTAAGGGTGGATAGAGGTTGGATGGAAGGTGTGAGGGGTATAAAGGATGGATGAGTGGTTGGAGTTTAGGGGAGAATGGAAGTTTGAAGGGAGGTTGAGGGGTATGTCTAGTTTTGAAGTAGCTTGGATACTAGAGTATTGGATGGATGAGGTGTCAGAGTTTAACGGTGGATGAAGGTTTGGTGGGAGGTGAAAGGGGGGGTAAAAGTATATACGATTCGTGGTAAATTAGGGTTAATAGACGTTGGATGGGATGTGTGAGGGGTGTAAAGGATGGATGAGTGGTTTGATATTATGGGTTAATGGAGTTTTGAAGGGAGTTTGAGGAGGGGTATAGAAGTTGGAAGGATATGATGGGTTTTGAGGAAGTTTGGATATTATGAGGGATAAAAAGGATGCATGATTGGTTGGAGATTAGAGGGTGAATGGATTATATGTTTGATTTTAAGGGTGGATGGAGGTTGGATTTTAGGTGTGAGGGGTATAAAGGATTTAAGATTGGTTGTATATTACGGGGTGGATGGATGTTCTTAGGGATGTTTAACAAGGGTATGGATGTTAGAGAGGTGTGATGGTAAGGGGTGGATAGGGTCTAGAGATTAAGGATAAGACGTTTGAGTTTAAGGTTGGATATAGGTTTGATGAGAAGTTTGAGGGGTGGATTTATGTTTGAAGGGAGGTTGAGGAGGGATATGATAGTTAGGAGTGGACGGAGGTTGTAGATTACGAGGTGGATGGATGAGATGTTGGAGTGTAAGGTTGGATGAGTGGTTGTACATTAGGGGTGGATGGAGTTTCAAAGGGAAGTTAAGGATGGGTATGGAAGTTGGATGGGTATGACGGGTTATGAGGGAGTTTGGATATTATGAGGGGTATAAATTATGTATTATTGGTTAGAGATTAGGGAGTGGATGGATGAGATGTTAAAGTTTAAGGGTGGATGTAGGTTGTATAGAAGGTGTGAGGGGTGGATGGATGTTCGAAGGAAGGTTGAGGAGGGGTATGGATGTTAGAGGGGTATGACAGTTAGGGGTGGATGAAGGTTACAAATTAGGTGTTGGATGGATGAGATGTCTTAGTTTAAGGGTGGATGGAGGTTCGATATGAGGTGTGAGGGGTATAAATGATGTATGATTAGTTTGAGATTAGGGGGTGGATGGATGATATGTTAGAGTTTAAGAGTGGGTTGAAGTTAGATGGGATGTGTGAAAGGTATAAAGGATGAATTATTGGTTTGATATTACGAGATGGATGGATGAGATGTTGGAGTTTATGCATGGATAGAGGTTTGTTGAGAGTTGTGAGGGGTTTAAATGATGAATGAATTATTTGAGACTAGGGGGTGAATGGATGATATGTTGGTGTTTAAGGGTGGATTGAGGTTAGATTGTAGGTGTGAGGGGTATAAAGGATGGATGATTGGTTGGAGATTAGGGTGTCCATGAATGAGATGATGGATTTTAAGGGTGGATAGAGGTTGGATGGGAGATGTGAGGGGTACAAAGGAGAGATGATTGGTTGGAGATTAGGGGTGGATGAAGGTTACAAATTAGGTGTTGGATGGATGAGATGTCTTATTTTAAGGGTGGATAGAGGTTGGATATGAGGTGTGAGGGGTATAAATGATGTATGATTGGTTGGAGATAAGAGGGTGGATGGATGATATGTTAGAGTTTAAGAGTGGGTTGAGGTTAGATGGGAGGTGTTAAAGGTATAAATGATGAATTATTGATTGGAGATTATGGGGTGGATGGATGAGATGTTGGAATTTATGTGTGGATAGAGGTTTGGTGAGATTTGTGAGGGGTATAAACGATGCATGAATTATTTGAGACTGGAGATTAGGGGTGGATGGATGTTCAAATAGAGGTTGATGAGGGGTATGGAATTTGGAGGGGTATGACGTAATTTGAGGGAGTTTAGATACTAAAGTGTTGAATGGATGAGGTGTTGAAGTTTAAGGGTATATGGAGGTTCGAAGGGAGGTGTGAGGGGGTATAAAGGATGGATGATTGGTTAGAGATTAGGGGCGGATGGATGAGATGTTGTAGTTTAAGGTTGTATGTAGGCTAGATGGAAGGTGTAAGGGGTATAAAGAATTGATGATGTGTTGTAGATTAGGGGTGGATGGATGAGATTTTGTAGTTTAAGCGTGGATAAGGGGGTGGATGGATGATATGTTAGAGTCTAAGAGTGGGTTAAGGTTAGATGTGAGGTGTGAAAGGTATAAAGGATGAATTATTGGTTGGAGATTACGGGGTGAATGGATGAGATGTTGGATTTTATGCGTGGATAGAGGTTTGGTGAGAGTCGTGAGGGGTATAAACAATGAATGAATTATTTAAGACTAGAGATGAGGGGTGGATGGACGTTCAAAGAGAGGTTGAGGAGGGGTATTGAAGTTGGATGGGTATGACGTAATTTAGGGATTTTAGATACTAAAGTGTTGAACAGATGAGGTTTTGAATTTTAAGGGTATATAGAGGTTCGACGGGAGGTGTGAGGGGGGTATAAAGGATGGATGATTGGTTAGAGATTAGGGGTGGATGGATGAGATGTTTTAGTTTAAGGGTGTATGTAGGCTAGATGAGAGGTGTGAGGGGTATAAAGAATTTATGATTGGTTATAGATTAGGGGTGGATGGATGAGATGTTGTAGTATAAGGGTGGATGTAGGCTGGATGGGAGGTGTGAGGAGTATAAAGAATTGATGATTGGTTGTAGATTAGAGGTGAATGGAGGTTTGAGATTAGGGATGGATGGATGAGATGTTGTAGTTTAAGGGTGTATGTAGGTTGGATGGGAGGTGGGAGGGGTATAAAGAATTGATGATTGGTTGTAGATTAGAGGTGAATGGAGGTTTGAGATTAGGGGTGGATGGATGAGATTTTGTAGTTTAAGGGTGTATATATTCTGGATGGGAGGTGTGAGTGGTATAAAGAATTTATGATTGGTTGTAGATTAGGGGTTGATGGATGAGATGTTGTAGTTTTAGGGTGGATGTAGGCTGGATGGGAGGTGTGAGGGGTATAAAGAATTGATGATTGGTTGTCTTTTAGAGGTGAATGAAGTTTTGAGATTAGGGGTGGATGGATGAGATGTAGTAGTTTAAGGGTGTATGTAGGTTTGATAGGAGTTGTGAGGGGTATAAAGAATTTATGATTGGTTGTAGATTAGGGGTGGATGGATGAGATGTTTTTAGTTTAAGGGTGGATGTAGGGTGGATAGAAGGTGTGAGGTGTATAAATAATTGATGATTGGTTATAGATTAGAGGTGGATGGAGGTTTGCAGGGAGGTTGAGGAGGGGTATAAGGATGTATGATTGGTTGGATGTTATGGGGTGGATGGATGATATGTTTGAGTTTAAGGGTGAATAGAGGTTGGATGGGAGTTATGAGGGGGATAAAGGATGGATAAGTGGTTGGAGATTAGGGGTGCATAGAGGATCAAAGGGAGGTTGAGGAGAGATATGGAAGTTAGAGGGGTATGATAGGTTTTGTAGGAGTTTGGATATTATGAGGGGTATAAAGGGTATATGATTGGTTGGAGATTTTTGGGTGGATGGATGAGTTGTTGGAGTTTAAGGGTGGATGCAAGTTGGATGGGAGGTGTGAGGGGTGCAAAATATGGATGATTGGTTGTATAGTAAGGGGTGGATGAATGAGATGTTGGAGTTTAAAGGTAGATAGAGGTTGGATGGGAGGTGTGAGGGTTATAAAGGATGGATGATTGGTTGGAGATTAGTGGTGAATGGATGTTTGAAGGGAGATTTAGGGATATGGAAGTTATAGGTGTATGTCTTGTTTTGACAAAGCTTGGATCTTATAGTGTTGGATTAATGTGGTGTTGGAGTTTAAGAAGGGTGGATAAAGGTTCGATGGGAGGTGAAAGGGGGGTATAAAGGATTGACGATTTCTTTGAGATTAGGGTAGATGGAGCTTAGATGGGAGGTGTGAGGGGTATAAAGGATGGATGATTAAAGGGTGGATGGATGAGACATTAGAGTTTAAGGGTGGATAGATGGTTATAAAGCATGGATGGTTGGTTGGAGATTAGTGGTTGATGGATGTTTGAAGGGAGGTTTAGGGTTATGGAATTTATAGGGGCATGTCTTGTTTTTACAGAGCTTGGATCTTATAGTGTTGGATTAATGTGGTGTTGGAGTTTAAGAAGGGTGGACTAAAGGTTTGATGGGAGGTGAAAGTGGGGTATAAAGGATTGATGATTACTTTGATATTAGGGTGGATGGAGGTTAGATGGGAGGTTTGAGGGGTATAAAGGATGGATGAATGGTTCTAGATTAGGTTTTGATGACTGCTCGAAGAGAGGTTGATGGCTATGGATGTTAGAGGGGTATGTCTGATTTTGATGAAGTTTGGATACTAGACTATTATATGGATGAGGTGTCTGAGTTTAAGGGTGCATGAAGATTTTATTAGAGGTGAAAGGGGGGTATAAATGTTTGACCATTAGTTTGAGATTAAGGTGGATAGAGGCTGGATGAGAGGTGTGAGGGGTATAATGGATGGATGATTGGTTGGAGATTAGTGGATGGATGTTTGAAGGGAGGTTTAGGAATATGGAAATTAGACGGGTATGTCGTAATGTTGACAGAGCTTGGATATTATAGTGTTGGATTAATGTGGTGTTAGAAGTTTAAGAAGGGTGGATATGGAGATCTCGACGGGAGGTGAAAGGGGGGTATAAAGTATTGATGATTGATTTGATATTAGGGGTGGATGGATGAGATGTTGTAGTTTAAGGTTGTATGTAGGCTAGATGGAAGGTGTAAGGGGTATAAAGGATGTGATTAATGTGTTCTAGATTAGGGGTGGATTGATGACTATTTGAAGGTAGGTTGAGGGCTATGGATGTTGGAGGGTGGTATGTCTGATATGTTAGAGTCTAAGAGTTTGGATACTATAGTATTATATGAATGAGGTGTTTGAGTCTAAGGGTGGATGAAGGTTTGAATTAGAGGTTGGAGATTACGGGGGTATAAAGGTTGGACCATTAGTTTGAGATTTTATGGGTGGATAGAGGTTTGGATTAGAGGTTGTGAGGGGTATAAACAATGGATGGATGAGTTAAGACTGGAGATTAGGGGTGGATGGAGGTTTTAAGGGAGGATGAGGATGGGTATGGAAGTTGGAGGGCTATGATGGGTTTTGAGAGAGTTTGGATATTATGAGGGGTACTAAAGGATGTATGATTGGTTGGAGATTAGGGGTTGGATGGATGAGATGTTGGAGTTTAAGGGTGGATAGAGGTTGGATGGGAGGTGTGAGGGGGGTATAAAGGATGTATGATTTGTTTTATATTAAGGGGTGGATGGATGTTGGAATGTTTTAGGTTGAGGGTGTATGTAGGGTAGATGAGATCTGTAGAGAGGTATAACAGTAAAGGGTGGACGGATTGGTTGGACATTAGAGGGTGGATGGATGAGACGTTGAATTTTAAGGGTGGATAGTAGGTTAGATAGAATTTGTGAGGGGTGGATTGATGTATCGAAGCAAGGTTGAGGAGAGGTATGATAGATTAGAGGTTACATGGATGATATGTTGGAGTTTAAGGGATGGATTAGTGGTTAGAGATTATGGGTGGATGTAGTTTTTAAGGAAGTGTATGTAGGATTGGAATGGGAAGTTCGAGAAGTATGACAGGTTTTGAGGGAGTTTGGATAGTATGAGGGGTATAAATGATGTATGGATTGGTTGGAGATTAGGGGGTGGATGGATGAGATGTTGGATTTTAAGGGTGGATAGAGGTCTGGATGGGATGGTGTGAGTGGCTATAAAGGATAGATGATTGGTTGTAGATTAGGGGTTGATGGATGAGATGTTGTAGTTTTAGGGTGGATGTAGGCTGGATGGGAGGTGTGAGGGGTATAAAGAATTGATGATTGGTTGTCTTTTAGAGGTGAATGAAGTTTTGAGATTAGGGGTGGATGGATGAGATGTTGTAGTTTAAGGGTGTATGTAGGTTGGATGGGAGGTGTGGGGGGTATAAAGAATTTATGATTGGTTGTAGATTAGGGGTGGATGGATGAGATGTTTTAGTTTAAGGGTGGATGTAGGGTGGATAGAAGGTGTGAGGTGTATAAATAATTGATGATTGGTTATAGATTAGAGGTGGATGGAGGTTTGCAGGGAGGTTGAGGAGGGGTATAAAGGATGTATGATTGGTTGGATGTTATGGGGTGGATGGATGATATGTTTGAGTTTAAGGGTGAATAGAGGTTGGATGGGAGTTATGAGGGGGATAAAGGATGGATAAGTGGTTGGAGATTAGGGGTGCATAGAGGATCAAAGGGAGGTTGAGGAGAGATATGGAAGTTAGAGGGGTATGATGGGTTTTGAGGAACTTTGGATATAATGAGAGGTATAAAGGATATATGATTGGTTGGAGATTAGGGGGTGGATGGATGAGTTGTTGGAGTTTAAGGGTGGATGCAAGTTGGATGGGAGGTGTGAGGGGTGCAAAATATGGATGATTGGTTATATAGTAAGGGGTGGATGGATGAGATGTTAGATTTTAAGGGTAGATAGAGGTTGGATGGGAGGTGTGAGGGTTATAAAGCATGGATGATTGGTTGGAGATTAGTGGTGAATGGATGTTTGAAGGGAGATTTAGGGATATAGAAGTTATAGGTGTATGTCTTGTTTTGACAAAGATTGGATCTTATAGTGTTGGATTAATGTGGTGTTGGAGTTTAAGAAGGGTGGATAAAGGTTCGATGGGAGGTGAAAGGGGGGTATAAAGGATTGACGATTTCTTTGAGATTAGGGTGGATGGATGTTAGATGGGAGGTGTGAAGGGTATAAAGGATGGATGATTAAAGGGTGGATGGATGAGACATTAGAGTTTAAGGGTGGATAGAGGGTTATAAAGCATGGATGGTTGGTTGGAGATTAGTGGTTGATGGATGTTTGAAGGGAGGTTTAGGGTTATGGAATTTATAGCGGCATGTCTTGTTTTTACAGAGCTTGGATCTTATAGTGTTGGATTAATGTGGTGTTGGAGTTTAAGAAGGGTGGATAAAGGTTTGATGGGAGGTGAAAGTGGGGTATAAAGGATTGACGATTACTTTGATATTAGGGTGGATGGAGGTTATATGGGAGGTTTGAGGGGTAAAAAGGATGGATGAATGGTTCTATATTAGGTTTTGATGACTGCTCGAAGAGAGGTTGATGGCTATGGATGTTAGAGGGGTATGTCTGATTTTGATGAAGTTTGGATACTAGACTATTATATGGATGAGGTGTTTGAGTTTAAGGGTGGATGAAGGTTTTATTAGAGGTGAAAGGGGGGTATAAATGTTTGACCATTAGTTTGAGATTAAGGTGGATAGAGGCTGGATGAGAGGTGTGAGGGGTATAATGGATGGATGATTGGTTGGAGATTAGTGGATGGATGTTTGAAGGGAGGTTTAGGAATATGGAAATTAGATGGGTATGTCTTGTTTTGACAGAGCTTGGATATTATAGTGTTGGATTAATGTGGTGTTGGAGTTTAAGAAGGGTGGATAAAGATCTGATGGGAGGTGAAAGGGGGGTATAAAGTATTGATGATTGCTTTGATATTAGGGTGGATGGAGGTTAGATGGGAGATGTGAGGGGTATAAAGGATGTATTAATGGTTCTAGATTAGGTGTTGATGACTATTTAAAGGTAGGTTGAGGGCTATGGATGTTGGAGGGGTATGTCTAATTTTGACAAAGTTTGGATACTATAGTATTATATGAATGAGGTGTTTGAGTCTAAGGGTGGATGAAGGTTTGATTAGAGGTGAAAGGGGGGTATAAAGGTTGGACCATTAGTTTGAGATTAGGGTGGATAGAGGTTGGATTAGAGGTGTGAGGGGTATAATGGATGGATGAGTTGATTGAGATTAGGGTTTGATGGAGTTTTAAAGTAAGGCTGAGGAGTGGTATGGAATTTTGAGGGGTATGATGGGTTTTGAGAGAGTTTGGATATTATGAGGGGTATAAAGGATGTATGATTGGTTGGAGATTAGGGGTTGGATGGATGAGATGTTGGAGTTTAAGGGTGGATAGAGGTTGGATGGGAGGTGTGAGGGGTATAAATGATGTATGATTTGTTTTATATTAAGGGGTGGATGGATGTTGGAATGGAGGTTGAGGTGGGGTATGGATCTTAGAGAGGTATAACAGTAAAGGGTGGATGGAGGTTGGACATTAGAGGGTGGATGGATGAGACGTTGAATTTTAAGGGTGGATAGAGGTTGGATAGAATTTGTGAGGGGTGGATTGATGTTCGAAGCAAGGTTGAGGAGAGGTATGATAGTTAGGGTTACATGGATGATATGTTGGAGTTTAAGGGTGGATTAGCGGTTAGAGATTATGGGTGGATGTAGTTTTTAAGGAAGGTTTAGGATTGGAATGGAAGTTCGAGAAGTATGACGGGTTTTGAGGGAGTTTTGATAGTATGAGGGGTATAAATGATGTATGATTGGTTGGAGATTACGGGGTGGATGGATGAGATGTTGGATTTTAAGGGTGGATAGAGGTTGGATGGATGGTGTGAGGGCTATAAAGGATAGATGATTGGTTGTAGATTAGTGGGTGGATGTATGTTTAAAGGGAGTTTGTGTTATGATCCTCATGTGTGGATTTCACTAATGCCTTGAGGTTTTGGTGTATTGGTTCGTTACATTTGGTATCAGAGTGACAACCCGGGTTTAATTCCCATCATGGGTAGCTACGCTGGCATTGCAGTGTTCACCCAGGGCTCATATAGGGCAGGGTGGGTTCCTGCTATATAGGCACAAATGTAGCCCAGGGTTCGAGCTACAGAAGCGTGGTGGGATGTTATGATCCTCATGTGTGGATTTCACTAACACCTCAAGGTTTTGGTGTAATGGTTCGTTACATTTTCACCAAAAATGTAATGAACCATTACACCAAAACCTCGAGGCGTAAGTGAAATTCACACATGAGGATCATAACATCCCACCATGCTTCCATAGCCTAGACCCCGGGCTAGATTTGTGCCCATATAGCGGGACCCCACCCTGCCCTATACGAGCCCTAAGTAAACATTGCAATGCCAGCGTAGCTACCCATGTCGGGACTCGAACCTGGGTGGTCACTCTAATACCAAATGTAATAAACCATTACACCAAAACCTCGAGGCGTTAGTGAAATCCACACATTAGGATCATAACAATTTGAGGAAGGGTATTGATGTTGGAGGGGTATGATGGTAAGGTTAGGGGTGGATGCATAAGATGTTGGAGTTTAAGGTTGGATGGAGGTTGGATGGGAGGTATGAGGGTGGATGGATGTTTGAAAGTAGGTTGAGGAGAGGGGTATGGATGTTGGAGGGGTATAAAGGTTACGGGTGGACGGAAGTTGTAGATTAGGGGGTGGATGGAGGTTGGATGGGAGGTTTGAGGGGTATAAAGTATGGATGATTGGTTTGAGGTTAGGGGTGAATTGATGTTGTAAGGGAGGTAGAGGAGGGGTATGGATGTTGGAGGGGTATAATGGGTTTTGACCAAGTTTTGATACTATGTGTTGGATGGATGAGGTGTTAAATTTTAAGGGAGGATGGAGGTTTGATAGGAGGTGTGAGGGGTGTATAAAGTATGGATTATTGGTTGGAGTTTAGGGGTGGATGGATGAGATGTTGGAGTTTAAGGGTGGATGGAGGTTGGATGGAAGTTGTAAGGGTGATAAAGGATGGATGGATGTTCAAAGGGAGGTTGAGGGGTATGACGGTAAGGGGTGGATAGAGGTTAGAGATTAGGGGTGGATCGTTGAGATGTTGGAGTTTAAGGGTGGATGGAGGTTGGATGGGAGTTGTGAGGGGTGGATGGATGTTCTATGGAAAAATGAGGAGGGGTATGGATGTTGGAGGGGTATGAATTTTAGGGGTGGATGAAGGTTGCAAATTAGGAGGTGGATGGATGAGATGTCTAAGTTTAAGGGTGGATGGAAATTAAATGGGAGGTTTTAGGGGTATAAAGTATGGATGATTGGTTTGATATTAGGGGTGGATTGATATTCTAAGGGAGGTTAAGGAGGGGAATGGATGTTAGAGGGGTATGATTTGTAGATTAGTGAATGGATGGATGTTCAGAGGGAGGTTGAGGAACGGTATGGATGTTGGAGGGGTATGACGGTAAGAGGTGGACGGAGGTTAGAGATTAGGGGTGGACGGTTGAGATGTTAGAGTTTAAAGGTGGATTGAGATTTAATTGGAGGTGTGAGGGGTGGATGGATGTTCGAAGGAAGGTTGAGGAGGGGTATGAAGGTTAGGGGTTGACGGAGGTTACAGATTAGGGGGTGGATGAATGAGATTTCTAAGTTTAAGGGTGGATGGAGGTTGGATGGGAGGTTTGAGTGGTATAATGTATGGATGATTGGTTTGAGATTAGGGGTGGATTGATGTTCTAAGGGAGGTTGAGGAGGGGAATGATAGGTTTTGACAGAGTTTTGATATTATAGTGTTGGATGGATAAGGTGTTGAAATTTAAGGGAGGATGGAGGTTCGATGGGAGGTGTGAGGGGTGTAAAAAGGATGGATTATTAGTTGGATTTTAGGATGGATGGATGAGGTGTTTGAGTATTATGGTGTATAGAGGTTGTATGGGAGTGTTATCACCAGATTACAGCACTCCCCGAATGGTCATCATGTGAATGGGGCATTCGATGTAATTTGTGTAACATGGGATTACCTCTCAAGCTGTGGGACTTGCGGGCTTGAGATAATCCTCTGGAGAAGGTCAGTTCCTCTTCCTAATCTTTCCTGCCACAAAATAATCCTAATGTAGATAATAAAATTACCTAGTCCTATTCTAACATTCCAAGGATACGGGAAGAGAGATGCATGAAAATGAACCTACACTAAGAGCAGTAATACACCAAGAAAAGGATGTGTTAGACACAATCCAACTACTTGAAATGGAGAGAGGTGAATAATGGAGAGGGTAGACAAGATGTACCCCAAACCAGAGATGAATTCACATAGAACACCCAATTGTTTCACATTAAACACACCTCCCAAAACCTGCGATAAGCATCATGAATATGAACAGTATGCCCTGTAATGAAGAGAGGCAAATAGAGACAACAAAATCATGTAGAGGATGGACAAAATGCATCACAAAACACAAATCTATTACTCCATTAAAGGTTTTCACAATAGAATGCCATTACAAATCATGGAGAGGAGGCTTGAAGCCTCACATTCAACCCAGAGAAGAAAGAGAGAGGGAGCAAAGGAAAAATGACTAACTCCTTACAAATGAGCCCCACAATACAATTTATAGAATTGGGAAGAGAGAGAGGATGCAATCCCGAAATCTATTTTCCAAACCCTTGCAACCTACCATAAATGAGGGTAGATGATGATATCTGACTTGTAACTTGTAGCACAAGAAACTGGCTTCCCATGCTCATTTAATGCTCACTCAACCACTTGGTAATTACCAAAATGAACTGGACCCATCATTTCTTTGCATTGTGGGTTGGGATTGAATTCAGGGAACACCGCGTTGGCATGACCCATGACTGATGAGCCTCCAACCTCTGATTTACTAAAAACAAGTGCCTTGTGCACACCATGTCAGGCCTGTAGAGGGTCCCCGAAACACACTTTAACCACGCAGATGGGTCATTGACTAGGATAGCACCCACATCCCATTCTATTTGGCAAAGTTGGGTTTCTACGTCCCACTTGTCCCATGGGCCATTTGGTATCCCCAACCCCGCCATCTCTACATTGTTTATTCTGCAGTATCTTTGGCTTTTATGTGCACATGAAGCCCAAACTCGTCAAGACCATCCAGGCCATTTAAATCCACATCGGCCATAATATTTACCCTGAGCTCACCTCTTATCTACATGGGTCGTTAAGTAGCCATTCTCCTGTAACCACTTACTACGGCATTTTTTATAAAATTGAGCATGCATGGCCTAAGTTGTTAGGGCCTTCCGGGCTTCCAACTCCTGCATTCACCACAAAACTTGCCATGAACTCATTTTGGGGCTCGGTGAGCCACCCCCTACATTCATCTATCACTGAATCTAAGGAACTCGGCCATGCTTCATTTGCTAATTCTTACACCCACCTTGCATTGTTTAATCCTCCCTTCTTTGATGCAATCCCCATTCTGACTCGATGGGCTCAAGATGTAACTCGTCCATACGAAATAACTTAGATTCAACTTATGAGCCATGTAGCTTGTTTGAAAATCTATCTCCTTCATAGAGCTCGAACCAACTCACCTAAACCTTGTGTGGGTTTGGTTCCTTCTTCACTAACACAGCTCAATGGGAGCCTGACATAACTCCATTCTATTTGGCGAAGTTGGGTTTCTACGTCCCGCTTGTCCCATGGGCCGTTTGGTATCCCCAACCCCACCATCTCTACATTGTTTGTTCTACATTATCTTTGGCTTTTATGTGCACATGAAGCCCAAACTCGTCAAGACCATCTGGGCCATTTAAATCCACATCGGCTGTAATATTTACCCTAAGCTCACCTCTTATCTACATGGGTCGTTAAGTAGCCATTCTCCTGCAACCACTTACTGCGGCATTTTTTATGAAATTGAGCATGCATGGCCTAAGTTGTTATGGCCTTCTGGGCTTCCAACTCCCGCACTCACCACAAAACTCACCATGAACTCATTTTGGGGCTCGGCGAGCCACCCCCTACATTCATCTATCACTGAATCTAAGGAACTCAGTCGTGCTTCATTTGCTAATTCTTACACCCACCTTGCATTGTTTAATCCTCCCTTCCTTGATGCAATGCCGATTCTGACTCAATGGGATCAAGATGTAACTCGGCCATACGAAATAACTTAGATTCAACTTACGAGCCATGTAGCTTGTTTGAAAACCTATCTCCTTCGCAGAGCTCGAACCAGCTCACCTGAACCTTGTGTGGGTTTGGTTCCTTCTTCACTAACACAGCTTAATGGGAGCCTGACATAACTCAGTTATGAGCTCGAGAGCATCTTCTACATGCATTGCTTCTTAATCAAACAACCAATTCAACATATGAGTAGTTAAGTCATGCATGGGATCTAATCCTCGCAATTATGAAAACAACTTAGCTCTGGAAGAAAGTTTGCTGATGTTTTAGCACAACTCGGTGATCTTTGTCATTTTGGTCATTGCACTTCAACGCACATTGTTTAGCCTTTTTGACAATGCATAGTTTGGTTCCACTTCAACCTACACATATTAGCCTAGTTTGTCATGATAGTTTGTTTTACGCATTATGTTAGCTTGATCCAGTTACAACGTAGACCCTAGTGATTTTCAAACAACTCACTTGATATTGAACTCTTCTAAACAACATGATTTAATAATGTATGGGATCGATGGGAATTTTTACACAACCTGGTTCACCAAGTAGGGGAATGGCTCGGTCATATTCAACAAACAATTCGGTTATAAGGTAGCTCGTGGTTTCTACAGATTTGGGCTCGACCTCTCTTCAAAGTAACTCAATTCATTGTTAAATTAACTCAGCCTTCTAAGGAAAAAGTTTTGTGCACATTATATCATCTCAGTGGGCCTTTTAAGAGCCATCTTTTTAACCTCCTACACCATTTTAGGAATTTTTACAATTTGGATCCTTAAATAAGAGGAATGTGTGAAAGTACTAAGAGTACCTTAGGTAGGTTGTCATTTTCCTTGTAACTGAGCCTTACGCATGTTGCCTCTTCATTTAACAAAAATATAACTCGATGAAGACCAAGAAGTGGAAAAATTCCTCCCATGAGTTTCAACCCTCTTAAAGACCTTATTGATCCCTCCAAACACTAAGAGTTGTTTGCCTACCCCGTGTCATTCAATTTCACCCAGGGGTGAAATTGGATAACAAAGAGGTTGAGGAGGGCTATTGAAGTTGGAGGGTTATGACAGGTTTTGAGGGATTTTGGATACTATGAAGGGTATAAAGCATGTATGATTGGTTGGAGATAAGTGGGTGGATGAATGAGATGTTGGAGTTTAAGAGTGGGTGGAGGTTGGATGGGAGGTGTGAGGGGTATAAAGGATGAATTATTGGTTATAGATTACGGAGTAGATGGATGAGATGTTGGTGTTTAGATGTGCATAGAGGTTGGATGGGAGGTGTGAGGGGTATAAAGGATGAATGACTGGTTGTATATTACGGGGTAGATGGATGAGATGTTGGTGTTTAGATGTGCATAGAGGTTGTCTGGGAGGTGTGAGGGTATAAAGGATGAATGATTGATTTGAGATTAGGGGTCTGATGGATGATGTGTTGGAGTTTAAGGGTGGATGGAGGTTAGATGGAAGGTGTGAGGGGTATAAATGTTGGATGATTGGTTTGAAATTAGGGGGTGCTTGAATGAGATGTTAGAGTTTATGGGTGGATAGAGGTTGGATGCGAGGTGTGAGAAATACAAAGGATGAATGATTGGTAAGATATTAAGGGTAGATGGATATTTGAAGGGTGGTTGAGGAAGGGTATGGAATTTGGAGGCATGTGATGGGCTTTGAGGGATTTTGACAACTAAAGTGTTGGATGGATGAGGTGTTAGAGTTTAAGGATTGATGGAGGTTGGATAAGAGGTGTGAGGTGATGAGTGTCGTCAATCCCCTTCATTAATAATGTCAATCCAGGGATGGTGTCTGATGGTTATATGCAATAATAGAAAGAGATCTTTGGAAAACAACTCCTTCAAACACAATCCAAACTTGCATAAATTAAAAGGTGCACTTGAAGAAATCAAAGAACACAGTTGCAAAAATCAGAATCAAACTTGCATGAAAGAAATCACACTTGCATAAAATGAATTGCCAAATTTGAGTGTCTACACCTTTTACTGTATACTGTATTTTTCAAGCTTGTAGTGGAGGAGTTCAAATTTCCATTTTAAATTTTTTTATCATAAAAAAATATGTCCAACTCTACACCTTACTTAGTGCACTTTGGGTTTTTGCTTTCCTTATTTTCACACTTGATTTTTCTCTTGTTATAAGTAATTCACGCGTATATCTACATGCCCCTAGGTGATGAAACTTTGAAATGCTAAATTACCACATGGCATAACCTCTTTTAGTTTCATTCACACCTATAACACATTCTTATCTATCTTACTTATATTATTTATTTTCTACTTTGATATTTACTCACTTTCTCCACGACCTATATTGTTTTGATTTTTTATATAGTTTTAATTGTGTTAGAGGGGTCCATATTGATAAACAAAAAATCACCTGAATTTTAAATGTATTGTTTCCTAAAATAAAATCCTTAACATGCCTTTGCCTATGTGTTGACCTTGTGAGAAAAATTAGTAAATGATAGGGATCCTAACTCTATCACATGCCAAAGTAACGTGAGTGATTTGCAATGTTTTATAATTGATTTGAATTAAATGCTTCACTATCTAATATCTATTAAAAGTTCTAATTCAAGGTCATGTTAACTTTCCATCCCAAACTCCCCTTTAAAGTGTAAGTGTTACCATGTTGTAAAATTAACTTTGCACTAATATATTTAATATAAAATTATTTTTAACTCTGTTGGGTTTGGTGTAGTAGAGGATGTGCCTTTTATTATAGTGCTCAAGTTTTTGGTAGAGTATTTAGACGATGTTATACCTCATATTATTTTTATCTTAAACCTTGATATTCCCAACCCCACCTTGCTTTGAATGCTTTGGATTTTTGCTTGATTATTTTTTACACTTTATTTTTCTCTTGTAATAAGAAATTTCCCGGTTGTGCAGTTTTAACACATTAATCTACCATGACATAAATTTTTTCCTTTCATTTATGTTTCATACATTAGAACACATTTTTTTTTAGCTTACTTAACTTTAATTTTATCTTACTCATGTTTATTTGTTCTCTCCACGGTCCTATAGGCATCTCCAACTTTAGAAGCAATTTTGGGTACAATAAGGCACATTGCAATTTTGGGTACAATTAGTAATTAAAAAAAAACCAATTTTTCCATCAAACAAGAATAGGATATTACTCCCATAGTAAATATCACTCAAGGATGTTGCCTACAAATATACTCTCTTTTATATTTTACTTAATAGTAAGTTTAGATCTCTTCTCGAGCATAAAAATACATGTTATTTCTACCGTGTTCTTAAGGGAGAAGAACAATTATTCACGCACCCTAACTTGGTATCCACAACAACACTTGAATTTTTAATTAAAATGACTTACCATATTTTAATATTTTCTTTTGTTTCATGTATTTAATTGGAGGGAAAGTCACATTTTGAATTGATTTAAAATAGAAAAATTGAAATCTAGTAAAAAAAGGTTGATCCTAAACATGTGTATTAGGTATCTAATAGTTCTAAATATTGTGTTATGATGTGATTGCCTACTTCATACCATTAGGGGTGTATGGTACAAGTTGGATGGGATGTTTAAGGGATATGAATCGTGTATGACCTACATTTGATATTAGTTTGGATGGTGAATTCATCACGTAGTCTTTTAAGGGGCATGTACCATTAATATATGAATCATACCTACATTTATTTTAGTTTGTTGAATTATCACGTAGTCTTTTTTGTACCATTAAAAATAAATTTTTCCTCTCAAGTTTTGGATCCTCTCCCTTATACATTTTTTTAGGTGGGTGTTGGGAAACTTTTTTTTATGTTTTTTTATTTTCTTTTTGCTACCGTATTCAATTTTCATACACTATTGCATTATTTAAGATGTACTTCTGATATTGATTGCAATTTAATATGTGGATAATTTACCTATTTGGCACACTTATCCAAATTTATTCGTGAAGAAGAGTATCAACCAAGTTATTGGCATGATTGACTTCCACTATTAATAAATTAATGCAAAAAAATTGTATAAGCTAACTACTCTCAGACCCTAATAACAACCTCTACTTGTTTTTATAAAATCATAGATAACTAGTGTTAGTTGACCATATTATAGAAGAGATTTATTCTTACTCTAAAAATTCAAACAATGAAATTTTGGAGTTAAAGGGTGGATGGGAGGTATGAGGGGTATAAAGTATGGATGATTGGTTAGATATCAGCGGTGGATGGAGGTTTGAAGGGAGGTTGCAAAGGGGTATGAAACAAGTTTTAAGGTAGGAGGGTTTCCATCAATATGAGAACGCGACAAACAGGACATTTGGAGCTCTAGTGGTATGAAAGAGGTTTAGAACGAGAAAGATGCGATCTGTGAGATGTAAATAGGATGGATATATGGTTAGCAGATTAGGGGGTGGAAAAATGGTTGCAAAGGGAGGTTGGAGGGGTTTGATCACTGGGGATCATTTTTGAACGGTCCGTAAAATTATATAGCTCATTAGTGTAAAGAGGCTCGAAGCTTTCCAACGGAGGGGAGCCCGACCGCCGTGACGGACTATGGATTATCGCTCTAGATATGTTTGGTCCTCAAGTTCAGTCCATGTGGCTTGCCAACTCTAGCCATACTGGTCAATATTTGACCAATCATAGGCACGTGGTGATAAGGTCAAAGGGAGTACATTTGATGAATTATTCGATCCATGTTACTATGGGATTTCGACAAGTGGAATGTTTTGAGAATTGACCGAGTAATTATTTCCATACCACATTGCATGGGTCGAAATTATATTCCACTAGCTCGGTAGAGTCCACTTATCACACCGAGTTGAACACATTCCCTCTTGGGTTGAATTCACCATTCGGGATTGGATTATATATTACTATGAAGAGGAATCGACATATATATCGACACATGGCTCGTATCAAACTATACCGACCACCACTACAAACATAATTTGGCCAAACATTAGTATCCAAACCGCCAACATAGTTAATGCCACAAGAGGAGGGTGAAGTGGCGGTGGGGAGCATGTTTAATGTTATGTGTGGAAGTTTCCACGTGAGAAGGAGGGGTAGTAAGCCTCTAATGGTCTTTTGACCACTTCATACAAATGCGTGAAAAGGCTTTAATAAAGCCTAAGATTTGGTCTCACTCCACCCACATGTGGGATATCCCACTTAAATAAGCAAACTGCCCCACTTCTCCTTAGCCGCTCAATTGGGATTTTATCCCATTAAAAATGCAAGTCGGCTAAAATGGGTATTAATCCCATCTCATATGCTAATCTGCCCAATATGGGAATTTTTACACCCAAATTACATGCTACGGGTTTAGGCTTTTAATAGCCTATAGATAAAATATGTAATTTCATTATTTTAAGGGACCTAAAATTGTATCAATAGGGTGAACCCTAGTGCATTGTAATGGACACATCGGGACACCGAAGCTTATTATTTTTTAAGATTAATTGTGGATTTGGGAGATATAGTAATAGAAGATAAGCTTAGACAGAAGTTGAATGGGAACTGTTGTTGTGTGAATACCTAAAATTAGTTTAGACAAATATTGTTTATTGACCTATTAGTTTATTAGGTAATAGTAAATGAAATATTTGTGATTGGGAGTAAATTATACACTACCCAATAGGCTCATTGAGCCATAGTATTTTTCACTTGCGAATCCTGGATTCGACAGAGTGCTGAAGGACACCGATTGATAGTGTTGGGAAGGCTGATCGAAGTTCCGAAGGAGGTTGTGCATCAGGAAGGTGAAGAAAAATTTGACTAATCATCGGAAGTTTCTTCGAAGGACTGGTGTACCGACTAGGCAAGTGGAAATTCCATTAGGTTTTTATTGTGAAAGTACTATTGTAACTTAAAATATTTGACTAGTAGAATGGTTCGAATGAACTCGGAGACGTAGGCTATTTCCGAACTCCGTAATCAATCATTGTGGAATTTGTCATTATATGTCTTGCATAATTTTAAATTGATTACTTAAAAGGAGCAAATTGTCAACAAATAATTAAAGCCTATAAGGGTCCGAGATCAGGTGGTAATAATCTGATTATTTTCGAATCAGTATAAAGGAGGGATGATTCCCTTTATATTAGGGGTGGATGGATTTTCAAAGGTGGTTCGTGGAGGGGTATGAAATATGGAGGGGAATAATGTGTTTTAAGGGAGTTTGAATACTAGAATGTTAGAGAGGTAAGAGTTGAATGATAGTTTGGATGGAGGGGAGAGGAAAGTTTGATGATGGTGTGAAGAGTGGTGATTAGAAGGTACAAAGAGTTGGAAGGTTAGATGGAGGGAAGATGAGGGTTGAAGGAGGATGGAGTGATAGGAAGCGTTAGTTAAGGAGAGAAATACGAGGGTTGGAGGCATTGGATGGCTATGAAGGCTGGATGGATGGTGTGAAAAGGACAAAGTGGATGGAGGGGAGATGAAAGTTAAACGAGATGAGAGGATGATGGAAGATTGGAGGGATTGTAAAGAGTATGAAGGTTAAAGGGAGGGAAGAGGAGGGTTGAAGTGTGTGAAGAGGGGGATGGAGGTTTGGTTGGAGGTTTGAAGGAGGGTTTGAGGGATGTGAGTGGGGATGGGTTATGGATTAGTTGTGCATAGAAGGTTAGATGATAGGTGTGAGGTTTGGTAGGAGAGGATGGTATAGAGGGTTGGATGATTATGGATTAGATGGAGGTGTGAAGAGTATGAAGCTTAAAGGGAGTATACAGGATGGAGGGTTGAAGTTGCATGAAGAGGGGAGGGGGGTTGGAGATTCAAAGGAAGCGTTATGGAGGGATGTGAGTGGGGGTTTTGATGGAGGTTTATAAGATAGGTTAGATGAATAGTGTGAGGTTTTATAGGAGTTTAGAGGTAAGAGGTTTGGATGATATATTGGATGGAAGGTGTGAGGAGTATAAATTTGGATGGATGGTGATGAAGTTAGGGATGATTGGAGGGAGAGAAGAGGAAGATTGGAGATGTGAAGAGTAGGAAGGTTAGTTGGAGAGAAATACGAGGGTTGGAGGCAAGAGGATGAAGGCTGGAAGATGGTGTGAAAAGGAAAAAGTGGATGGAGGGGAGATGATGGGTTAAATGAGAGTATTTTGGAGAGGAAGATTGGAGGATGGATGAAGAGTTATGAAAGTTAAAGGGAGCGAAGAGGAGGGTATGAGGGGTGTATAGTATAGAGGGGGGGGTTGAGATTATTTGAAGGATGGAAATTTGAGGGATGTGAGATTGCAGAGGGGGATGAAATAGGTTTCAAGAAGGTTAGATGATAGTGAAAAGAGGTTTGGTAGGAGAGAAGTAAGAGGGTTGGATGATATAGTTGCATGGAGGTGTGAAGAGATGTGATATTTGGTTAAAGGGAGGGAAGAGGAGGGTTGAAGTGCGTGAATGAGGGGAGGGGGGTATGGAGGATTTGATTAAGAGCGTTTGAGGGATGTGAGTGGGGTGTGGATGGAGGTTTGAAATGAAGTTTTGGAGGGTTATGAAATATGGAAGGGTATGATGGGTTTTGAGGGAGTTTGAATACTAGAGTGTTAGATGGATGATGTGTTAGATTATATGGGTCAATGGAGGTTTGATGGGAGGTGTGAGGGGTATAAAGGATGGATTTTGATGGATTGAAGATTAGGTTAGAGATTAGGGGCAGAAGGAGGTTTGAAGGGAGGTTATGGAGGGGTATGATGGGGTTTAAGGGAGTTGTAATACTAGATTGTTAGATGGATGAGGTGTTGGAGTTTAAGGGTGGATGGAGGTTTGATGGGATGTATGATGGGTATAAAGGATTAATGATGATGTGTTGTATATTAGGAGCAGATGATGGGTCATTGTAACTTCTAACCATTTAATCAACTTTTTAAAAGGTTGATGTCATTATAAACCAGTGTTTTTTTCAAGGTTGTATGCAGAGAAGTGAATATACAATTTAGTACTATGGTGGTTCTCTTTTTTGGGGGGTTAATGTTGGTATCATTTTTTTATTCTACACTACTAAACTATGGAAAGCAAGTACACTGTCTAAACTACTAAACATGGAAAGCAGAAGTATATCAAAGTGCATCTAATGTTATGGAAACAACATTTCTGGAATGAAATGCTTTCAAAAGGAAATGCTTGATCAATTGAAATACTTTCTCAAAGGAAATAACAGTAAGGAAATCATTGCTAAACAAGGAAATACAATATTGCATTAGATAATCATTCAAACCAAGATACTGAAACTGAAACTCAAGCAAATATAAAGATCATACATGAAATACCAATCCTCCAATCTCCTCAGTCAAGTGGGCCCTTTCTCTACTTCAGGATTGAGGATCTGTTAACATGAATAGATACTCAAAATAGCATAGATTATATTGATCCAAATAAGTTCATCACATATTCAGAAAAACTGAAAAATAACTATTAACTGATATAATATTGTATCAAAAAATCTCTAACTAAGTAATAGTTTCAAGGAGGTGTCTTATAGACACAACTGATTACAAAAAATGCCATGAATATAGGCAAAATAATTTAACTAATAACAACCTCATAAAGGTTCCATGACACCTGATAATTCTACTAAAAATAGGGGTCCTCGTTTGTAGATTGTTATGAGTAAATCCTCCAAAATGGCGTAGTGGCAAAGGACTTGGTCTCCTTGGCTGCAACTGGTCAAAAGTGGTAGAAAATGCACCTTATCAACCTGTACATGTCATGAAGTCACTCAACAAGGCAATTAGTTGAAATTCCATCAATCATTAGTGCACATGAGACAAAATAAGGAGAAATGCATCACTTTTACTTTGGATACAACTATTTAGAACATCCCCATGCATTAATTAACATATTTAGGAGAAAATTATATAGTTATATAGATGTTATAACAATTTAATTCATGGACTCGTCATATCCCATGCACTTTACCTTTTGCATTTCATCATGCAAAATATCTTTGACCCAATCTCTGACCAAGTTGTTGTGTCATATCATATTCCTTAAACCAATCTGTATATTGTTTTCTTGTACCTTTGCATCCTTGGGTTTCCAACATAACCTTGTCCCATGGCCTTAAAATTTTCAAGCGACTGGGGAGCACTATTTTTCCAAGTGTTCATGTGGGCTTAGGACCAAAAGGAGGCCTAACTTCCCACATACCAAACCATTCCTTGTTATATTCATTATTTCCCTTCTCTACCTAATTTTTAAATAATCTCTACAAGTGCATCCCCTCTTCGCATACTCCAACTGAGATTATGAGGGGAAATAACTTCTCTTATATTTAATGGAAAACTCAGAGTGTCCCACCTCTTATCACAAAATGGTTTCCATAGCCTTACCAAAGTTCAGGGACTAACAGTAAGTTTCAAATTCCTTGACACATTGATGTAAATATTTCTGAAGTATTTTTACCAATCCCATCTTTGATAATATAAAGATCTAAAATCTTTCTTCATAGAAACATCATTATGGTGGGTAGGTCTAATATAAAAACCAACAGTTTTGGCCTCTTGATTAAAAGATAATATTTTTTGTTCCCCGCACAATGTGATTCCTTACTAATGAATGGAAATGGATTTCAATTGAAACTCATCCTACTGTAAAAGTTTATAAAGAAATCGGGAACATTTGTAACCAACATATTATGGAGATAAAATTCACATAATAAATTTTGTACTTATGGGGGAGGAGTAGAAACCTTTGATAAATCTAATCAAAAATGTATTCCCATCTAGAGCCTCAAGAGGTTCCCCACAACACATTCTTTTTAACTTCTAGGAATAAAAATGTTCTTGAAGAAATAAACTATAGACAGAAGATGATTTTCCGCAGGGTAAAATTTTGCAAGCCAAAGGACAAACAGATTCAAAAATTGTTTCCAATTTCTTCTTGGCATTATAAATTGACACTGCCTCTTCTTTAAGTTTCCTATTTTATTTTACCACTCTTTATTTCTAAGAGAATTTGGGATTTACAATGAGATGACAAATCTATTCCATGCTTGCAAACCAATATTCTTCTTCCTATTTAAACTATCGACTTATACCTTTAAAACAGTTATTTCTGTAACTTTCTCCACAGTCGTTTGTACAAATTCATTTTGAAAGGAACAAAGTTTCTTTCATACCTTTAAGTTTCTCCTACAAAATCATCAATTTCATTTTGGTATTTCCTCAAGGACCTCATCTCTTTGTGATGTCTATGCGTCCAAATTCATGTGCAGTTGATTTACTTAGCTTCAGTCTAGATTTCCGGAGCTACATAGCATATTTTTGAGGAACTTCCATAGGAACCTCCAGCACCTCAGTAGCATGGATTTTCTCTTCAGGAATGAGTTGATGTGAACTCATAATCTTTCAATTTCTCTCCTAAGGGCAGAAAAAGTACTCAGTTTTGGTAACATGAATTCCAAAATTGGGGTTGAATCTTCATTAAACAATGTAGGCCGAGAAACTTCATTTTTTCTTTAGGGAACAGACCTTCTTGTTCTCAGCTAACTAGTAGTAGGGGCTAACAGGGTAATATTTTCTTTAGAAGCTAAAGACACAGAGGGTCACTCGTCCTCATCTATAGATTCTTCTATAACCACATTGGAAGGCCAAGGAATCGATGGAAGCTTAGACTGGGAACTGGGAGGTGGTTTTTCGAAAACTAGTGTAGGATCCCTTTTGATTTTCTTATCCTTAGAACTCTCCCTATACTAGTTGTCTCTATATCCTTTCTCTTACGTCTACTAATAATCCCTGATGTGTAAAAATTAGTTATTGATAAGCCCTGTGTGCTTTATGGCAACATTACCACCTCCATTTTTGTATTTCTGACCCACCTTGATCATAACATTTGCAAGGTACTTGGGAATATTCACCTTAAGCTCAGGGTTTTTCCCGCCTTTCTTCAAATGAGTTAGAATCTTCAATGTTTCACCCACTAATATCGACATTGTTTACCATCACAAATAAAATACCTATTCACCCAAGTAGTCCAATTTCCTTAGTTAATAGTGCCTAAAAACTCTCCCTCTTAATTCCCTTTTGAATTCCATGGGGATTTAATGATTATCTCGTAGAAGGCCTTCCCCTTCCTCATGAAACATAGATATCAAATCCTTAAGTGGGGAGTTAGTTACAACCTTAATGTCCCAAATATATGGGAGGCCAGAGATTGTGCCAACAATGTGGCTATTTATTTCAATTCTTTTCTTACCTATTCGAGTGTAGGTTGCCTCGAAATTCAACAGAATTTCTCCCAATAAATCCTCAAATCCCTCAAATTTATGAATAAAATCAAACCAACCTGCAACATGGAAGACTTGGGAGATGACGGCATTCCATAACAATGGTTCCATAGATTTCGATTTTGATTTCTTATTTTAACCCATAGCACATAGTGGTTCGGGTGGAGTTGTAGAATAAAATGGTGATGGTTGTATGATAGAGACATCTAGATTAGTTCCGACACTATGTAATGTTAGTAGAGTAGATTTTAAAACTACACTTTGAATTTATGATGGCATCAAGTTGGCACAAAATGGCGGTGGAAAATACTTATGGTACTAATTGAGGTGGTAAGATTTTAATTTATTCACACGGTTCCCTTACGGCCATTGTGACTACTCATATCATTTTTCATTCCTCGAGAAAGGTGCCACATGCCTTTACTCATCCATTAGTATTCCTTATCCCTCCACTTTACTCCATGAGATTTGATTTTACATTTTGAAAATAAATGCATTAGGAAGTTCTAAAAAAATAGTTAAAATGGGTAGCAAAAAGTGAGTTAATGTCACCTTACCAGATCAACATTCTTCTGACCAGTTGGTGCTCCACATCCTTGCATTTTAAAAGTAACCATTATCAATGCACATTTCAATAATTGACATCTCTAACCTTTATTTGTATGGAAAAAGAAAACATATTTTTATATTTTTAGATATAGGGGAAAGAGGATTGAAACTATGATCTTCTTCCTTTATTTGAATTTTTGTAACAAATTACTCATGGTAGGAAAAGCTTTAGTCTTCCAGTGAATCAAATTCTTCACACAGCAGCATGTCCTTAGTGAAAGTTTCCTTATCCTAGGGATGTTGATACAACCTCAAGCTATGCCCATTCAATAACAAAGTTCTTCTGTCACCATCAATTGGTAATAGTATCATAAATATTTTCAATTTGATAGGGTCCCAACCATCTTGTTCTTAATTTCCCTTTGAATTTTTTGCATCTCGAGTCAAACAGTAAGACCTAATCTCCTTCGTGGAACATTTTGGTCTTAATATGAGCATTATGCTAGAATTTCCTCTATTGTTGAAGTATTCCAGTTTGTTTTTATGCCTCCATCCATATTTCATCGAGTTCATTCAACCGCATCCCTCTTTCACATTGAGATTTCATCTAGCTCAATTCCTATCTTCAGTGCTTATCCTCCAGGTTTGTAATTCAAATTCTACTAGGAGCAATGACTTCTTCCCATATACTATTTCATATGACGGGAAAAACCAATGGTGGTCTTACAGGTTATATTGTATGCTCAGACTACTTCAGGAAGTCTTGGCACCCAATTCTTCCTATCTGTATTTACAACTTTAGTCAAAATGTTTTCCAATTCTCTATTTGTGACCTCCATCTGCCCATTGGATTGGGGGTGATATGGTGATGATTTCCTATGCTTGATTTGGTAAATCTTTAGGAATGATTCAATAATGGTGGACATGAACTAAGGTCCTTGATTAGATATTATAACTCTGGGAGCTCTAAACCTTAGCATGATCCTGTTGTACAGAAATTCAAATACAACATCCTCATTGGAAGATGTAAGTGCTCGAACCTCATCCCATTTTGTAATATATTCACTACACACCAGTAGGAACTCTTTTCCAGATGAAGGGGGGATCGATTGGTCCAACATGAAATCAATTCCCTCACTTCCCAAATGGACCTAAGACCAGTCTGAGGATTGAGGGACATTTCAGAATACAAGGTAAGCTTCTCCATTCTCTGACATGCATCACATTTCCATACATATTTCTTGACATCTTTGTGGAGAGAAGGCCAGTAATACCTAGCTCTAAGGACCTTGTGAATTTTCCTCTTTACTGAGTAATGTACTCCTCCAGGTTCATCGTGACATGCTCTCAGTATGTCATACACTTCATCTTCTAGAACACACATGTGAATAATCATGTCAGAAAAACATTCTAAAAAAATGTATTGCACCATTTGTATGTAGCATTGTTTCTGACTAATCTTTTATGTTCTTTACTAGTAAAGTATGCTAGAAACTTCCTTGCAGCTAGATAATTGGCAAGATCAACAAACCATGGAGGACATGCTAATACTACAAACAAGTACATGTTTGAGAAGTGATCTTGAACTACTTATCATTCTCATGAAAAGTTAAATCTCAAAAGGAAGATGGCAATAACATTATCCTTTCTAGGTTTATCAATAATAATCAAATTAAACTCTTACAAAAGAAGTAACACCTAATAATTTTTCCCCTACTGCTGGTTTATTCATTAAATATCTTATGGTTAAATGGTCAGGTCTACCAAGTCTATTTGGCATGGGGATAGCATTTAGTGTAAGAAGGTGATACTTCCCCTAGGAGAGCTTATCCATCACTTTTTTAAAGGAATCATCATTAGGAAGCTTGGATCCAGGAATAGATGAGCTAAGTAGCATCATGGATTTGACAAGACACTCAGAGGCAGATAGATGATTATGTATGTCATTTTGTAGATGGGGAAGCAATCTATCTGACTTTTTAGCACTTAGGCTTTGAAAGAAGTGGGTAGCACCTTAAAAGGATGTGATCTTATCCTAACTATTTTAGGTTGTGCCTCTCAACCAAGGTAAGAGAACCTATTTTGTAACCTCTGTTATTGAAGAATGTTGGTAAATCCTTCTTTTGCACAAATTTTATAGAAAAGACCTTGGGAAAATATGATCAACACACCAAATCTGACTCTCACAAGTTGTCACTTCCAGATTATGGAGATATTTTCAATACAAGGAAAATGTTACTAAAGACATTAAGAAATCTTGATTGTTATGCATATTTTTGCAAGTAGATTTTGTTCCTTTGTTGATACATAGGGCAAACAGGGGCAGTTCAGGGTGGATCAATGGTTTTTAAATAATTTTGGTGGGAGATGAAGCAGGATAAATTTGATTATACCAGATCTCTGTAGGGACTTCACAATAATGAACAACTTCACAACGGAAAACTTCAGAACAGTCAAGATGTTCCTTCAACCAAAAGGTGTGCTTCAATGGAGGCCTAGATCAGCACGTTTTCACATAATCTTTGAGACTTCATCATGAAGGCTCAAATTGGAAGACTCAATTAAACACTGAAATTTCTAATTAATCACACCTAAGGTACACCCGAAGACTTATAGACAATCTTTATTAACAAATGACAGTGAATTGATTTTAAAAAAAATTATCTCATCCAAGATGAAGGATCTTCTTGAAATGAAATTACAAATACCATTAGACTTTCACAGGGATGAGATTCTGTGTGATTTCACAAAAAATTCAGTATAATATTGCAATAGGAATGAAAGAAACTATTTGTAGACATTTTGAAAATAAAGCAGACACAAAATTGCTAGAGATTAGACACAAATTAATTCCAAATTTGCTTAGATTCATCAATAGGGGAAAGCTTCCAGAGTAATCTCAATGCTTGTCAATGGCTATATAGCTGCAACCAACTTAACACGATAGAAAATCTAACACAGAAGAAAATAACAGGTAATCTTGGCTTTGGTCTCTCGGGAAGATGGCTTTCTCATTTTTTTTCTCAAGAATTCATACTCTAATAATTTGCAAGAGTATTCTCATTGCATTTATACATTTTTTCCCACTCAATTTTCCCCTAAAAGAGAAGAATATTTGAGGGACCTTTTCTTGTTACCAATTTGTTTCAGATAGTGATGTTTAACAAATTCAAATCTGAAATCTGCCAGGTGGACCAATTGTGAATTGATCACATTTCTTGGGCCCTCGACTAATGACTAGGATTCCATGCCACAACTTTTCGAGAGTCCCTTTAATCATTCTGATTTTGTCATGCGAGAAAATTTTTTTTTAATCATTTTCAGAGCCTCTGCATAGCTGGACTTGATAGGTCATCCCTTTTTGTTCTCGACGCACGCCTTTTTCACCTTTTGCGCCTACACTTTCATCATTTCATCTTTTTTCCCTCCTTTTCCTCTAAAATTTTACTCTGCAACTTCTAGATCTAGCATTTTGCATTTTTGCATGAGCCCAAGAAAAAATCCACTTCAAAAGTAATTCAGATTTACAAATTGATCTCTCAAATTGATTCAATTGAACTTTGCAAACCAAAATGACACAAATTTTTCCCAAAAATTTGATGAAGAATGATGCAAAAAATGCATCTCCAAACATCTTGTAGCTTCAATGGCAGCAAAAACAAATGAAAAGCACAGCCACCATTGATCTTGCCTTTTAATTTTTAATCTAATCCCTCCACATGGTAAAATGTGATTAGAAACGGGCTTGGGAGCACCTTTTGACATTTTATAACTTTTGGAAAAAAGTAAAATTTTGACATTTTTCTCTACCCCTCTGCCCTCAGAAAACGGTCTTAACACGTGTCCCAATGTGGGTCTCAAAGGAACCACAGTTTGATTATGCTATTTTACCTCATTTTTGGAAAAAGGAAAAATTTCCAAATTTTCCCTGCAGCTTCGCTCTTCCACCTTTAGTTTCTAATGTGGGTCCCAGCAGACTTGTTGTCCTCTCAAAATTTCCCTTCTTTTGAAAGTCAGAAAATTGAAAATTTTGAGTTAACACCCGTTAGTGATGTTCTAGTGAAGTGAAAATTTGAGGAGATAGTGAAAATTCACGTTTTTTGGGGTATTTTGGTGATTTACGGGTCTGTCAGACATTTTTGTCCCACATTTCCCTAGTTCTATCGGGCTTTCCATTCCTTGATTGGCCACATTCCCCGAAAATCTTTTAACTTTTGGGTCTGTCGAAACTTTTTGTTCCGCATGTCCCAAGTTCACCTAGGCCTTCCATTCCCCGATCGCCCGCATCAGGTCCTTCACGTACTTTTGTCCCATCTGTCCCAAAAGCATATGTGCCTTCTGTCCCCACTTTCCCCACATCACGTGCATCGACTGAATCACATCTTCGCGTCCCTTGCATTTCCAATTTTTTGGACTGCCTATGCTCATTTGGCCCACTTTCCCCGCATTTCCCACATCGGCCGGATCGCGTCTTTGCATCCCCCATGTCCCAAATGTACCAAATACCATTCGGGCCAATTTTTTTCACTCTTTCCGATTCTTATATTTTTGATTAGGTGCAATATGAATTTAATGCACATTTAATGACTTTATCTCTCCTAAACGGCTATTTAATGGGACCACCCTCTATGCATTTGACACACTGCTCACTGGCCATCATTTGCTCGGATCCTTGCAATTAAGATCCTTTTCTTGTGCTCCCATTCCCTTTCCATTTTTCGTTATGAATTCGATCCTTGAAGGCTGTTTCTTTGTACATTACAAGTATGAAGATTAAATTCCAAGGTCAAGAACACATTTCACCTCTTAAGTCCTATGTTCCTAATATCGGGGATAGTGAGCTTTGGCACCTAGATTTTGGGGATTTCTGGAATAGATTGACTATCCCTAATCCTTCTCCCATGGCACAAATGATCAATGACAGTGGTATTTTGTATGTGGTGGGCTTCCCTATCTCTGCACAATGTGTCGACACCGTGCTCGCCTGTGGGGCACATTTTAACTCAGATAGCAGAGAATTGTCTAATGTGCATGGGGAGTTGATTGCCAAACTAGATGTCAGTGCCATTTCTACCGCTCTACAGATTCTAGAAATTGAAGACTCCATTGTTATCACTCAGGCTCAAGCTCAAACCCTATTTGAGCAGGACAGTGATAAATATAAGGTAAGGATAGAAAAATCATGGTTGAAGAACCCTAAGAAGGGAGCATCCTGACTTTCTAAGGCATTAATTAGGGCCGATTTCAATGAGGAGCTTTCTAATCTCATCATCTTGCTAGCTCGTGTCATGGGATTTCCCTCTACCAATGAATTTCACTTTTGGATGTGCCCTCTCATCAACATCGTCTGCGAAGGTAGTCAGAACATAAATTGGGTAGAAATCATTTGCATAAATTTGATTGAGTAATTGTCTAGTGTGTAGTAGACTAAGAAGTTCTATATGACTTCTTATCTCATGTATTCCCTAGCAGCATCCCGGCAGTGGTTTGGATTCACATACATGGACGGCCATAAGGATGAACCCATCTATGCATACTACCCTCAATTCATCCTTGAAACTAGTAACCACAACTTCAAGAGGGTTAATGATGTCTTTACTATGTATATTGTGAGGATCTTAGAAGGTGATACTGCCAGGAGATTTTCTGATGAGGCCATGGACCTGATAGCTAAGTATGGATCTTTCTTCATTCAGTTCAGGAGGTTTTCATATATCAAGTTGGCTGGTTATGAAAACACACCTCTCAAGCTCCCCATGTTTTGTAATGACAAGATGGCTCTAATTGAAGCGTGCAGATAATTGGATAAATTACATAGAACCTGTAGGAACAAGAAAATCTATGGTTTGCATTTCCATATTTCCTTGGGTAACTATACATGCAAAATGGCCTTGGATGCTCAAAATATAGAAAGGGCCCTTGCTTCCATCACTGTCCACTTTTATAGGCCTAGGACCTATTTTGATTTGAAGAAGTTCATTGAGTTGAATCTCAGGATAAATTATCATCACATGTCATATTCTGAGGACTACTGGGCCGACTGTACAGATGAATTTAAAGTAAGACGAAGGCACTATGGCAGATTCTCTCTGTAGCTGATATAGGAGCTCAATCTCTACCAAATTCCTGAAGGGTTCTAAGATGATAATGAAGACTTGTTGTCTTATTAATATGAGACATTAATCAAGCATACTCCTTTGGAAGATCTAGACTGGTATAAGAAGGAGAAGGATGACTGGGTTGAGATTTTGGCCCCTGTCCTTGTAAGAACCAAGGTTTGGTTTGACAGAAAGGTTCAAGAGCTTATGTAGAATCCAATTGGATATTCTTCCAAATATACTTCAACACCTAGGAAAGAATCACATACACCCAGCATGGAGGTAACTGCACAAACCCCTCCTCCCTCCTCAAATAAATAACCTGAATCATCTACTCCCTATTCTTCTACTCAAGTGTACCAAAAGAAGATAAAAGAGGTTAAACAAGATCCAATTGAGGAAGAAACCCTTCTAGGGCATTCATAACTCCCTTCAGGGCCAGAGAACGTTATTGTTCTCAGTGAAAGTGATGATAGTGAAGTACCAGACCCTACAAGAACTTTAGAGGTTACAATAGAAAAGTAGAAGGAAGTGCCTAGCACTGAACCTCCAAGTACTAATGATTCCTCTACTCAAGAAGCTCTAGATGCCTCACTCACATCTCTACTGGAAGCAATAGTGGTGAATACTTTAAGTGCCATGAGCTCACTGACTCTTGGACCTCTTGTTCCTCCTTCTTCCTCCACTTTTGCATGGGTGCAACCCTTGGTGGACAACAGGAAGAGAAAACCTTCTTCTCGTTTGACAGGGCCAAATTTTGACGTTGGGGCTACTTTGTTAGGTACTACTCCTCCTCCAACAAAGAGAGCTAAAAAAACTTCAAGGATAGTGAAATATGCTCAAGGCCAACAATTTCTAGAGGTTACAAAGCCTAAGGTTGATAAGGCAGAGCAAGATCTATTAGCCTCTGATATGGAGCTTTCTAGGATTCCAATGGGAGAATCTACCCCTGAGAGTGAGGTGCATAACCTCCAGGAAATAGTAACCAAGGTTATTGAGAGAATGGAGAAGGGTAAATAGACTATAAAACAGTTGGAAGAACAAAATCAAGTTCTTTCTAGCTTCATCAAGTCATTATTGACTAAAGATAAGGTTTTGGATCCTACTCCACTGGCTTCCCTCCCACCCCCTATGATTTTTAGTTAGGATGAGGTGAAGACTGTAGACAAAGATTTGTACAAATTGAGTATTCCAATGAATGCAAATGTTATTTCATAGCCATGATTTTAAATTGACATGTTCTTTTCAGGCTTGAATTTCATAGTTAAGGATGGCCTTCAAATTCCATGGGAACACTAATATACCAACCTGTCATACAAAGCAACTGCTCCTCCCCTATTGGATATCAAATGGAAAAAATAACCTATTATCTTTATACATACTAAGCATCATCATACCTGCAAACCATGATGGATACAGCTTGATTCTGCAAAGATATTGATGGCTTAATAACAGTTGTTCATGATACCAAGTACATATTTGCTCAAGATCGTGGGTCACCAAGTCTGTGAATGGAAAATATCAGTTCTGGAAGCAGCCTTGGAAGTAATTGAGAAATAGTTGGCATGTAAATGTAGATATCTTTGAAGACTTGTTCATTAGATGTCTACCTTTAGATCTGTATATTTATTGTCAAGTGTTTATAATGAAACATCAAGTGAAAACTTTCTCTTTTCAAGAGATTAGTACTCAGTTCAGGGCATTTGGTCACGAAAACTTGCTTCAAGGAGGAATTAAGTTGCACCAACCATAGAAGGAAACCAAGCCATGAAATCCTTGTCCTTTATAAGAATGATGTCATTGAGAAGAACGCTAGGTTGATGAGTAACTGATGAGATCATAGCCCCCAGTTTGATGAGGACAAGGAGCCAAATATCTAGGCATCTTGGTCTGTAAGGCACTGGCTAGGACATGCAGTTCCATTAGGTAGGGAGATAGTTGTTGGCATTTAACACATTTCTTAGGCAGTGGATTCACAACAATCGGTGGGCCCTTCTAAGCGATAAGTCAGATAGTTAACCCATGTGAAGGATTCACATTTGACAAGCTTCTAAACCACTAAAATTCGGGCTCCACATATAACCGTCATTAGGGACCTCTTGTGATAATGCATGTGGATTCATGAGACTTTTTAAGGAAACAATGAAACGGTTACCATCGAAGTCACGCAATTTGTAAAGGATGTCACCATAATATGACATACTGGTGTAGCCATGTTGAAGAAAATAGAACTCCTATTTATTTTTAGACAGTGTCAGAGGGGATGATGGATTGACTATGGATACATTGAATATTTGAGAATACTAAAGGTCACGATCTGATCTAGTGTCAACCTAGTTGACATGAGGGAGTTCATAAATTATGGGAATCATTGAGTCCCGATGGTAGACAACAACAAAAAGCATAGACTCTTGTAGTTCTTCCAAGGAATGTAGCTTTATGTCTGTGAAATAACATCTTATGGTTTTAAATGCAAATGATTCTATTCTATATGATTCCCTTTTGGCATGCGTAAAGAATTATTTTTTTATCTATATTTCTTGAGAGTGCTTTTCTACCCCCTCCCATTTCTTAATTTTTTTATACTTTTGTATTGATGATTTGTTATATCAAACACTTTCATGATATCAAAGTTCCTCCTTAAAACTACACATTGTACATTTGTAAATAGGTTTTTTCCTTTAATAAGGGAACCTCTCCCATTAAAGAGGAGGGAATTTATGTCCCCTAACTGTTGCTTTCAATAAATTCCTTATTTGACAACCAATAGGACCTACGCTTCATTTTTTCACTTTATACTTATTTTCCCAAAAAGGAAAAAGTTCCACATTTTCCCCGCAGGCCTGCACCTCTATTTTTTACTATTCAGTGCTAGCATTACTTTCCTGTCGGGTCCGTGCTTCAACTTACAATTTTATCCCTTTTTTAAAAACCTTAAATAACCTTGAAAATTTGTTTCTCCATTTCCCCGCCTGCTACGTGTCTCAATGGCAAATTTTGAGATGGTCCTGAAAAGCAAAGGCCTCAAACAAGCATGGGCTTAAGACGTGTCTCAGTTTGACAGAGTCTTCAAGCACCAACACGGGGAGATAGAAAACATGACAGAGGCCATAAATTGAGGAAATTCAATGACAAACGAGGCGAGACTAATTTGAGCACCAACATATTCATTAAATATCTTATGGTTGAATGGTCAAGTCTACCAAGTCTGTTTGGCATGGGGATAGCATTTAGTGTAAGACCATGATACTTCCCCAAGGAGAGCTTATGCATCAGTTTTTTTAAGGAATCATCATTAGGAAGCTTGGATCCAGGAATAGATGAGCTAGTGGGGATGAGCACATTGTTAGGATGATAGATGAACCTTGAGTGGGGATGAGCACATTGTTAGGATGATAGGTCATATTGCATTATTTAAATGGTGTAGTGTCTATGGGGAGGGTTATAATATTCCCCTCATGCTCATATTTGATACATCGATGGAGAGTGGAAGGGACGCAACACATGGTGCAGATCCAATGCCATGCCAACAAGAAATTATATTTAAACTACCCTTCTATGATGTAAAATATTTCATGGAGGATGTTTTCACCAATGTGGATGGAATAATAACCGTACCTAAGGTGATAGTGTCATTGAAAGCACACAAGACCATGAGTGATTGGGTGACAATGGATTTAGGGAGCTTGAGTTGGTCAAAAGTATGGGATCATATGATATTAATGTTAGCTCCATTGTCTATCATTGATTGATGAATAAAGGTTTTGTTGATATGGGCGGTGATGAAGAGGGGGAGGTCATGCTCTTTCGGTGTGAGCTCTGGAATCTCAATGTCATCAAAATATATGGAATTCAAAGCATTAAGCGACTTGACAAGAGATGTGAAGGGATGAGACTTCATCATTAGTGTTAGGAATGCATTTAAGATTTCCATGAGATCTTTCGACAAGATCATAGAGTGACATCTTAACTGGGACCTAGTGGAGTTTTTTCATGATACTTTGTGCAAGAGCAACAGGCCAAGGGGTAGCTAAGGTGAATGCTTTGGGTTTTGATGATGAAGATGGTTAGGTAGACTCTTTGGGAGGAGTGGCGACAACCACCTTGGATTTTGATTGAGTGGGTGGAGGACATTCATGATAAGAATGAGTGGTAACCCAAACATCATCAATATAGAGAGGAGGACATTACTTAAGAGGAGTTGAAGTGGGTGGAGGAATAGTGACATAAGTCTTAGATGAATGGGGTGACTTGGATATCTTAGTAGATGAAGGCGTCGATGAAGAATTTGATGATGGAAGAATTGGTCCCTCCTCAAGAAGGTCATCTTGATCAAAGAGATTATATGTATAATGGTTTGAAGGGCCTTATAGTGTTCAGTGTCATGCCCTGGTGCATGATGGTATGCATAAATAAGATTAGAGTCAAAATATAAAGGTATTGGTGCATTTGGATCAAAGAGTTTGATTCATGTTAAATTGATTTCTAGATCTTGGAGTAATTGATAAAATATCATCGTGTAATACCCCAAGGGAATAATAGGTGATGATGTGTATATTGATGAAGGGGTTTTCAATGATGGTTTAACTTGATGTGGTTTGATGGAAGGCTTTGATTTTGTCTTAAATTTTGAAGAGGATGAATATGTTTTTGTTTATGGAATCTTGGTTGATGATGTGGATGACTTGAATTTAGTTTTGGCGATAGAAGTGGTAGAAGGGTTAGAAGAATGTTACGATTGTGTTGTCTTACTAGTGGTGAAATTATTAGAGGAAGGGGGTGGCCCAAAAATAGAAGAGGATGTGTCTAAGGATGATGATGATGTGGTCTTAAGAGGATTGGTTTTAAGGGAAGGAATCTCTAGCTTTTTATGTAGATGTGGAAGATATTTTTGAATGGGCATGCAAATATTTTTAGTCTTTACTTGTGGATATTTTTCCTTGGTAGAAGTAGTGGTATCTTTGGCTAGAGAATTTTTGGTGACTATTTTTGGTTGTAATGTTTGTAATATTGATGGTGGGAGATGTTTCTGCATGATGCATTTAATAATATCTAAGCGGGTAGTTACTTGTGTGATTTTAGGATTAGCCAATGTAAGTGTTCTAGGTATTATTGATATGATAAAAGTGTCACTTGTGATCATATTGATTATGGAAGTTTGTATAGTAGGGAATGGTGTATTCATAGGTGTAACTTTGGATATTGATGTGGGTGTAGTTATGCTTAGAGTAGAAGTTGATGTAGGTGTTGAAGATGGTGATGACATGGTCGCATTTTTCATAGGTGAAGAAACGGGTTCAATCAATGAAGTTTTAAGTGGGTATAATAAAGATCAATGGGTGGTGGTCATAGTTGATGTTGATGAAGGTGCACTTATTAGAGAGGGGTTTGAAATAGATGTGGGTATGTTGGATGATGTTGTTGTAGATGTTGATGTTGAAATTTGGTCTAAAGTGTTGATGATGTGTGCATTAGGTGCTTTTGATATGGAAGGTTGAGTCTGATTGTTAGGTGGATGATTTGCGAAAGGTTGCTTGAAGATGTCCAAAGGTTGATTAGGTGGTGCATTAGGGTTATCCACTTGGAGGTCACCTGATTCTATGAGTTTTTGAACTAGATCTTTAAATATGTGACACCTTTCAATATCATGGTTACGTACTTGGTGATACTTGCAATAGTGCTCTTTGTGGTACCATGTCGGTTTAGGTCATGTCTCATCAAATGGTCTAATGGATGGAAGTTGAATGATATTAATTGTCATTAACTTGTCAAAAATTGAACTGTGTGATTCCCTGAGAAGGGTGTGATTGGGGGTTGGTCTAGAAGCTTGTTGAGAAGGCTTCGTGTGAGAATTGGTTGTGAATGATGTCTTGACCTCAATGGTATTAGAAACGTTTTGGATTTTTCCTGAGGTGTGGATGATTTCATGAACTTTGTCTTAGGTTTGTTGGATCTAATTTTAAGATGGCTTGGCTGAATGGCACTAAGTTGAATTTTGCGAGCCACAGTGAACACTTCTTCAAATGTCTAAAATGATTAGATTCAGAGGGTGGATGAGATATGCTTCACACAAGACCGTGAATAGATTTCAATGAGTTTAGTATGTGGAAGGGGAAATGAGAGTTTATTAATGATGTCACGCCATCGTGTAATGAAGTCAGCAATAGATTCATCATCATATTTTTGGATGCCATAAAGGTTGGTGATGGTAATTTTAGCACAATTTTTATTGAAAAATGTTCGAGGAATAGTTACACGAGTTGAGTGAATGTGAATAACGAATGTTGTGGGATATTGTTATACCAATCTAAGGGTGTTCTGGCCAAATATATAGGAAACATGTGTGGCATGAGGTCTTGATCATGAGTGAGATATCATGCATGCCTAAAAGCAAGTAATTTTTTTTTAGGATCCTCCTTACTATTAAATTTAGAAAATTTAGTCATTTCCCAGTGAGGAGGATGGGGTTTGATCGAAACAGATGGGTTGATGGGTTTGTTGCAGATTTGGTTATAAGATAACATGGTTTTAGATCCTATAGTTGTGGCTTTAAGGTTATCCATTTAACTCAATACAGCCTGTAAGGGATCATTGAATGGTTGAGATATCGAAATAGAAATTTGAGATGTGTTCAAATTAGATGGATGGCATTGTTGATATGTTTAGTACATTTGAGAATGTGTTGGTGTCAATGGAGGTAGTTGATGAGGTGGGACCTAATTAGAAGGTTTTGATTGTAAGGGTTGAGACACAAATTTATGTTGGGATATGGGAATGTGATATGATTGGTTGTATTGAGTGGGTTATTGTGAGATAGGGACATGTGATTGGTTGGAATGTAAATAATGGGTGGTTGGGAAGTTTTAATTGATTGATTATGAGGTATTTGATGATAGGTTCCTTGAAGAGGTGGCATATGGGTTTACATTGATTCAGTGAAAGAGGTTGTGAGATGACCATGTTGGCATGAACATGTGAAGTAAAAATGAGAGGTAATGTAGTATGATATTGTTTGGATATGGGAGGAAGTAAAAATGACTCTTGAGATGGTTGAATAGGAAGAGAGGTGATTGTGGTTGACATCAAAGTGATGGGGATGGAAGAAGGGATGGCAGTATTAAAATGAGGTAGATTGGGTGGAATAGGAACCACCAATTGAGTAGTTTGATGATTTTTTAGATTGGAAGAATATGGTTGATTAGGGTCAAATTCATATTGGGATTTGGAAAACTTACTCATGGATCTTAGAAAGAACAAGGTGAGTTAGGAGGTAAGTACTTGAGTGGACTTCAGATTAGAATTATAGGCATAAATTTTTTGCAAGGGAGTTCTATCAATGGGAAGATTAGTGATCTTACAAAGAATATAATCATACAGAGTAACTAGATATGCATCAAGAATCTCTTGAAACTTCATAGATCCACGAGGGACGAGAGGATGCCCAAAAGCATCGATAAAAGAGGAATACGGAGGAGTGGTCGGCCTAGAGGGGATGGAATGATGAAGGAAAGGATTTTTTTTGTCATGAGGATTTGATTGAAACAAATGAACCTCTTGAGAAGGGGGTGGTGACGATGGGTTGAGTGACCATGGTTGAGGTGAATAAGGGAGTAGAGGTGACAATGGAAAGCGTGGGGGTTGGTTGGGTGGTAGTGGAAATCGAGACATTGCTTGAAATGTTTTGTTACCTTTTCTTAGGTTAATATCTAGCAATAACTGGCATGAAATAAACAAAGCTAAAACTATATTGATTTCTACTTAAAACAAGCAAGTCACACAACAAGTTTTTGCTTATCTTGATTAATTTTAAGATGCGAAAAATAAATGAGAAAGAGGTTAATAGGGTACCTAGGAAATGGAAAGCTATGGATGGTTTTAGGTAGTTGTGGTTATGGAGTCCTTGATATACCCAAAGGTATGTGAGGCCCAAATCTGTATATAGTTTATAACATGGCTAGAACATTGTGGCAGCTTTCCTATTGGGTGATTAAATCCCAAAAGTTCCACCTGGTAAGAATTGTCTAGATGTGTAAATTAGTTTATGAGTTTGGTTATGTGTGACGGAGTGAATGTAATGTGTTAAACCCCCTAATTAGACTATATTTTTTAGCAAGGATGAAAGAGTTCATTTTAGATCCAAAACCAATTGTTTGATTCAATGAGGAAAAAAATCAAGCAAGGTAAAGTACAATGTAAAAGGAGAAAATAAGAAAAAGAGGAATACATGGAATACGCTTTTCCTTTTTATCTGATCTTCCAATGAAGCACACAAGTAAGATCCAATCTAAACAATTCGCAATACAACATGATCAAGAAGGAAAGTACAATGTAATGTATGTTCTTTCTTGCAAGGTTAGTGGAAATGAAAGAAAATGGAAAATTAAAATAAACAAGACTCATCTAAAGAGGGTGTGGTCCCACCGGGCATGCCAGAATGTTGACCAATATTCTTTGTTCCTATCCAAGTTAATGAACTAGTAATGAAATAATCTAGCAACTTAAAACATGGATGGTTTATGGGACCTCAAAGTGATGATGTTGAGGATGGGCACAAATGATGAAAACCTCCTTTCTGTAAGTTAGATGACCTGCACAACAAAGGACATTAGAAGAAAAATGGATTCATAGATGAGATAGAGGGCTCCCCGACTAATTCAGTTCTAAGAAGCATGAACTTTCTTCAATGGATGTCAACCCGCTTGTAGATAATAAAAAATATGAAACCTGATAATGGATCTGATAAAAGCATGTAATATCTGAAACAAAAACCTAAAAGTAGATCTATGATGGTAAAAAGTAGATATGATCCAAATATGACAAAATAAAGTAAACCTGACAAGGGTTGACGGAGACCCAAGGCCATAGTAGGCTAGCCGATAGAGAATGAGGCTGGATAAGGAACACTAACAGCAAAATAGACCTGCAAGATCTCATGTAGATCAATTTGAGATGAACTGAACCTGCAAACTGAGGTGAACTAAAGAAAGACACATGTAAAACATACTGAGACCTAAAAATAGGTGAAAGGATGCAAAAAAAATAGGAGAAGTGATGGGAAATGGTGGAAAATAGGGCAAGTCGACAGCGATTAGGGGGATCAACAGCAACTAGTGCTTGAGAGAACAAATATGGAGTGATAGAGTGAAAAAAAGATAGAATTTGAATGAAAGAGACAGAATGAAGCGAGAAACAAAGATGGATGAATATCTAAGTGACATAAAAAAAAATTGATGGCGGCTAGGTCAATGGTTCTTAAACTAAATCGATGGCAACCTGGACTTATTAGGGTATGGAAAAAAGTTGAATGACCTAAATGGAGACCTGCAGAAAAGATTGAGAGCCGAAATAGAGTGATGTAAGGTCCTTGAAGATTCCTGAACCTGTATAAGGTGTTATTGATAAAAAAAATTGTATTAATATGATAATGGAAACAAATTTTATGGAAAATCAAGAGAATTCCCCCAGAATCACCAAAGAAAATACACAAAATCTCCAAGGAGACTCCTATATGTGTATGACAAATGCAAAAGTACTCAATGATGGAAACTAGATCGCAAGATAGCCTGAGAATATCAATGTTGCATCCTTGAGAAAGGAGGGGGCAAGGGCATATTTATAGGGTCAATGATGACCTGGATGGGTCACCACCGATATGGGGGGGCCACCCATTAGTGCGGTGGAATGATGCCTAACTCAAGGGGAAAATGCCCAAATGAAGCAAAATTAGGGGTTTAGGGTGCTTAGGCAGGTTAGGGTTGCATAAGGAATAGAAATAGGTGGGTAGGAGGTTAGAACAAGTAAATAAAGGCCATGTGTAAGTAAATTTATTAAATGAGGGCCCTTGGATAGAAAATTAGAAGCCTAGGGATGAGAGATGAGAGATGAGAGATTTAGGGATGATAAATGAATTAGGTGGAGATTAAGATTAGTTAATGATGATTATGAATGATTAAAGAATTTTAGGGAAATAAAAATAATGAGATTAGGATTAGGATTAATTAAGGATAATTAATCAATAAAATGGAAAATGTATGATAAAAGGTGGGAGATGGGAAATAATGGGATAAATTGAATTTAAGAGGGAAAATGAAATTTGAATGGGTGGTCTAGATAAACAAGAGAAAACATGGGATGAAGGGGAGGAATGATACCAAAAATAGGTGTCTACATGGAGAACAAAGTGTACATGTAAGTATGAGAAAGCAAGAGTAAGTGCAACCAAGATATGTGATATGTTGTGTGTGAGTGAGATGGAATGATATGTAATGTGAATGTGATAGGAGCAACATGCCCCCCAGTGGATGTATATGAGATGTGTATAAGATGAGGTTGATCATATAGAGAGCCCTTGCGGTGTAAATTGTACATGCCCATTGCATATTATTCATCAATGAAAGGTGGTTGTGGAAAAATATGTACATACCATCGAGTGAGATTTTGAGAATAGTTTGAGAAGGAGCCATTAAAAATAGAAATGTGAACAAAAGTCATAGAAAATGTGATATCAATGTGATTAGGATCTAGAGTACGACCAATGTAATCAAACCAAAACTATCCAAGTGTGAGTGGAGAAGCACAAGAATTGTGTGCAAGGAAGATTGATAAATGGAGGACACAAAGGCCATAAGCAGTAGTGATGCAAACATATATATGATACATATGAAGAAGTGAGGCAGAGGAAGGATATTAGTAAATGTGAATCCTAATTGATCCAAGCCGTCATATGTGAAAATAGTGTCAGAGCAAGTGGGATCAAATGTTATATGAGACCAATAAGAGTTATGTATGAAAAGTGTACATGTGAAAGGAGGAGGTTCTGACATAGAGTATTCTTGGAGAGATGAAGCAGATGGCATGATGTCCAATTCACAAATGGATCCTTGGAGACAAAACATGTCGGTGATAGGGGAAGGATGTTTTGTGAGTTGATAATCATCATTGATATATGTAGGAGGATTATGAGGATGACCGACATTGTGATAGAGAAGTGAAGTAGGGAGAGCAGTGAGTGGTTCTAGATTACAATATTTTAATGGGTCATGGTTAGCAATAATAATGTATGTATGGCCATCATTTAGGAATTCAACACATCGATGAACTATAGAATGTACTACCTGTATAGCGTGAAGACATGTCCTACCAAGTAAACAATTATATTGGAGTTTGGCATCGATGACAAATAATACCGTAGGAATAGTTGTAGGTCCAACTGTGAGGTTTAAGGTGATAGTTTCCATGCATGGATGTGTAGAATAATCATAACTACAAATATAAATGGATGAGGGAAAAACATGATCTGGGGAAAGGATAAGCTATTGAATAAATGTGAGATTACAAAGATTGATCTTGGATCCATTATCGACTAGTACTCTCTTAATGCCTATATTATAGATGCGAACCTGGATATAAAGAGGATGGTCATTATCATAAATAGAAAGAGAGGTGGTTGTATCATATGGGAAAGAAATTTGTGGAGAAAATTCAGCTACAAATTGCTGATATACACGATCTAAAGGAGTATTGGGAGAAATGCAAGAAGTGGCCAAGAAAGAGTTGATTTTAGCCTTACAACCATGATGAGCATGCAAGAAGGCATGGATGGAGATATCCATGGTGAGAAGAAAAAGAGGATTCGAGAGTTCTCAAAAGAAGGTTTCACTAAATGAGTTAACAAAAATAAGATTTTATGTTAAAGGTATAGTGCAGATTCGAGTATGATAAATAAATACTAAAATATAGATTTAACACTAGTAATAAGCTAGAAGAATATGAAACCCTAAGTGCAAGAAAGAGAGGAATGGACTTAGTTGATTTGTGCTCGATTCGAGACTAATGCAGACTTGGAAAATTTTTGAACATGATGTGATTTGTGTCATTATTACTCCTAATAAATTGTGTAGGTGATGAAACAGGGTGGACGTGGGTGCCCTACAGTAGGACAGGAGTGCCTGGGTGCTGAAGACCTCTACTAGGTGCATGTGACTACAAAAATAGTCAGAACTTGAACTTCGATGTGTCACAAAAGTGTCACAAATACTCTATGTTTATCACCTTTATGTCACAATAAGATAGTCGAAGTACCTATAACATGCAAAATACATATTCACCTATAAAAACCCACAATACCACATCAAATCGACAAAAATAAAGATTTAATATAGGGAGTTTGATTGACCCTGAAAATCACCCGACAGAGTGATATTACAACTGAGTGTTGCACTACATCTCAGACTCCATGTAGTTCTTGTGAGTGTGTGTGGAAATCATGCCCTAGGATGCCCTTTGTGTGAGTGCACTTGATAACGGTCTAGCTAGATGTAGCAATGTAGATAGAATGTGTGGATGGAAAAATAAACTTCCCCTTTCTATGTTGTGTATGGTGAAAATGATGTCCCTTATCCCTTGATTGAATGCCAAATGGATGCTTTAAAGCACTTTGGGTGCCTTTTGAGTGCAAGATTAGGTGATAGTAATGATGTTTAGAGCTTAGTCCTTTATTTTGGTCATTTAAATTTGTATTTATATGATTTTCTTGTTTGAATTTCTTAATTGACAACTAGAAGGCCAACCCATAAAAAATAAGATTCCCAAAAGATAAAAGAGGCCTAAAATAGCAAGTAAGATGGAGAGATATCAAGGGCTCCCAGAGGGGACGAGGGCACCTGATCATTGGTGTTCTGCCTAGGTGTTAGTGTCTAAAGTCATAAAATATAAACAAATAAAGTACTAACTAGGCTATAGGGTGTGTAAGACCAAATGGAAAACAAGAAACATAGACAAAAGGCCAAATACAACTTTCAATTACTAGTTTTCTTGCTTAGGAATCATATGAATGATAGTATGTGTTTATGGACCTAGAAATATACCCAAGTGCATAATTTATGTCTACAGGATCATCCCCATACAAACATCATCTATGTTACATAAGTCTGGAGTGAAATTTTCTGAAAAAAGTATGAAAAAAGCACATAAAAATATGAACTACATTAATTTGGAATCTCTCATATCAAGTTTTGGATCGTACCTCCCCAATTTGAGGCTTTTAAGTCCTAACAAGCTTCTGGGATTGATTATGTGAGAAAAATTCCTCCCTGCATATTTTCCCTCTCTTAGAAGTGCATTTTTTAAACTCCAACTTTCACCTCTTTGCTCCATCTTATGTGGCCAATTTTCTTCCATAAAATAAGGATGAACATTACAAGCAAATAAAAAACACCCAAGTACAAACATCTACCCCTTGTTAGTAATTATGTCATGAAATAGTTTACACCAATCAATCACCCTATCTTTCAAAAGTAAAAAATACATCTTTCCACTAGCATTCAACAACTTGTTACCTCGAGTTGAACTTATCAAGGAATGCACAATGTATCTCTTCCCACCCTTGACCAACCAATACTAATTTTACCTCCACATGGAGATTTCATCATGCTCGTATATGTAGGGGATGATAAATAATATACCATAAACATCCATAGGTGCTACATTCACAACAACATTGTCAATGAAATGTTCATTTATAGGAAACTTGACATTGCATTACTTGGAAACCTTGATCTTTTCTCCTTTTTCACCCAAACTAATGTATAAGGATTAAAAAGATTTACCACTCCAACCCAAGTCTATCTACCAGCTCTCTACTAATTATTTTTCTTGAGAACATGAATCAAAAAGAGCATATACCTTTAGATTTTTAATATAAACTTTAAAATATAAAAGCTTAGAAAGATTACATTTTTAAGGGGAAGTCTTGTCCTTGGAATTGCCCAAACATACCTTCCCTTGAAGAGAAGTGAAGCACTTTCTCTCTTCTTTTTCTTAATTGCACCTATCCTCTTTTTCTAGAACAGAGGCCATAAATTTATTCTTCCTCTTGTTCATAAAATGATTTCATTATGGATGGAACTTCCAACAAGTACTTTGTATGACCATCCACATCACAATACCCACAATTATTTATACATTATTTGTTAGAAATATAATTAGCATTCAAATCACCTTCTGTATCATCATCTAAAGAGAGAAATTAACACTTGAACTCATCAATCTTAAGGTAATGAGCTTGAGAACAAGCCTTATCAATATCCTTGATATTAGCTTGTGTCTTAGTCCCTTCCCACCAACACTACTCTTTGGGGGCATCTACCACACTATACATGTGCTTTTAATTCATTTATGTTACTTTACACTTTGTCATTAGATTTGATTACATTTATTATGTATATGTCATCTTTTTGAGTTAACATGACTAAGAATAGACTAACACATGTGTCTCATGTAACACTAACCTATCTTGTTATCTATGTTTCTACTTTCATCATTTATTACACTTGTTTATGTGGATTATTTACTTTCTTAACTATTTATTTACTTGATTTCTTGATTACGACCTAAGTATCTTGATTATCTTGTGACATTGTGGGTGTCCCATGTCTAGGGATTTATGCCTATCTTGGGTGTATGTGACCTAAAGTGACTTATATTCTGACTATCTTGTGACCTCGTGGGTGTCCCATGTTTGTGGCTTTAGCCTTCATGTTGACTATTTTAAATGATTAGCTCAATTGACTATTTATACATTAATGTTTATACATATATAGATGTATATTATTGCTACTCTTGATTTTTACATGTTGCATGGTATTTCCTTTACATGTCATGGTATCTACCAGGTGCAACCCATTTTCTAGGAAAAAATTCCCAACAATGGCCATCATTCTAGCCTTTTATGTGATCCAACGTGGATACATATCTTTTCTTTGAGCCAAATGTTTGAATAATTTATTATGTACACCTCAAAAGAGGGTGCATGCATTGGGATATATGATACATCTACAACTGATACATGCATATTACAAGACACATGAACACGTTTTTATAGGGTAACAATTTTTTAGACACATGTACAAATACTAGAAAGTGACACAAATCAATGTCGGTCAAAATCATACACTTTGATCAAGACCATAGTATGGTTGTGACCATATTGGATGTTCTTAGACATGGGGTAGATTCTTATAAATTTATAACATCTTTATATTATTTTAGTTATCTATAAACTTTGTATACATGTTTAAACACATATTACACCATATAAAGCAGTATACAAGGGGCATGAGTTCTTCATTCCTTATCCTTTACACTATTTAGATATGTGGTCACTAAATCACACATTTACTATGTACATCTAGAGCCTCTAAATAATTCATTTACATGCATTATTCCTAAGTGGGGGCACTAGTCATTAACAACCCTTTCACTTTGCTTTGACATTGCTTTCATATTTTTCATCCTTATTGTTTGTTGTTTATGACTTGCAACTTGTAATTTTACAGAAAAGACAACATATTTCTTAGCTTTTATTTCACTGTTTACCCTTTTTAGGATCTTTTATAGGACCTCCCATCAAAGACAGGAGCACTCAGGCACTACTGTCCTCTTTGGGTGTTTTTATCCACTTTCTCTATTTTATTGATTTTTTAGATGTTAATCCTTTTTTATCTTTATTTATCACTCTTAGTCAGCTTTTCACTTGTTAATGACGAAACTTAAACAAAGGAATCATATACATACATGTATTATTTAACCTCATTAAGGGGAAAGCATTCAAGAGGCACATACTTCTACAAGAAGCTAATATTTTCTATCTACTACATCAAGGACTGCATTTTGGACAACATGCTTCATTGCATAAGAGGAGCTATTCTAAATTTCATACCACACATTTACATTTAGGAAAAATTAGTTATATCCTATTATCTCCTTGTTTGATTGGAACTAGGGCATCCTAAGTCAAGGGAGACTATTCCAATCACACACATAAGAACTATATAGAGTCTAAAATATAGTGTAACTCTTGGTGAAAATCACATTAGGGTGACCAATGAGGTCAGCATAACTCAAAAATATACATATTTTTATTCATCGAATGTGTGTTTCAGTATTGTAAGTAGCTAGGGTTTGTTTTACAGGTACAAGTGCAAAAGATCAGGAGTACGACAAACTTGACATGACTTACATCGAGCAAGAAACAAAAAAGAATCGACAAAGAAAGAACTAAATACTGAGTTATTCCATCGACACCAATGCCCAAATCAAACACTAATGCATGGGTGGCCTTGTCCCATTCCAAAATATTATGGCATGTCAGTTTCTAGATCATAGTTTCAAACACAACTTGCACAACCTATAATCTACTCTTCCAGTTCACAATTAGTTCAAACCTACATATACAAGTTGACTCATCCTATAAACTCTATTTATCACTCTTATTTGTATTTTATTTTCTTGATCTTACTTATTCACTATTTTATCTATCTGATCATCAATGTCCTTATCTTAGATTTAAATTTGTTAAATCAATATACAACTACAAGAACAAGGTTTGTGGCCATGGGCCTTCTCCTCCTATATGTTACTCCTAAATTTACAACATGCGGTCTTAGTTATACAATACATATTTGGATCATGATATATCCATTAATTTTTTATTGTGTTTTATTTACAAAAGTATGCCTAGTTTCGTCTACAATAGTATGGTCCATGGGGTTGTGGAAGGTATCAAAGAAACTAAGTTCTTCATAAGTATTCCTTCCTTTCCTCTTGCAAATTTAAAGGGGAAGATATTAGGGTTATTAAATATTCTAATACATTGTCTTCTCTCTTAACGGGGTACTTTGGTTCCTCTCTCTCTATCTCTTCAATATTGGGTTGCATGCGCTCAACACTCTAGTTTCTTCTTTGACACAAATAGGGATTGATTACACCCAATCCCACGACATTTCGGCAACAAATCCAAATATCTAAAGTACAACAAAAATAAGATCTTCTCCCTCCACAAAATGAATAGGTGTATTCCTTCCATGTTTTACATATCCTTTACTTTACTTTTTGCAAGTTCAATTTTACAAAAGTTACAAGCATTATTTACATTTTGAGCCACAGTTCAATTTCTATCATATACATTGATTATACTATGTGTTATGGGTTTCACCATGGAGCATGTTAACCCCAATAATTCAGAAGACAAATATAAAGCAAATAAAAAGTGTGTGTACACACTCAAACATGTTTTCCTTTAAGAATGCAATTTTCAACTACACACTTAAAGGGAGGGAAAATGTAGACACTAAAATTTTTATAAGTTATCATTTGACAATGACAAGTTTGGCTATGATCCCTTGCTAAGAAAAAAGATGACATTCCAATTCCAATCAATATATCTCTCTAACTCTTTCTTAACTTGTGCATCCCCACACTCTTCTTTGTTGTAAACCAAAGAATTACTAATTAAGAAAGGTAGTAAATCATCTATGTGCATCATTCTAAAACTTTTGGTTTCACATCATAAGCTTCCTATCCAAAATCATACAGTTTGTTCAAGATAAGTTAAATTGCCTTGGCCGACTTATATGTTCCTACCCCTGTGTATCTTTTGACTCTAATTTCAATTTGAATATCTTAAATGTGTCATTGCATCTTCTTAGGGTCTACCTTATCATAAACACACACAAATCACTCTCATTCTTACCAATTTCATTATAATTAGTGATTTCTGGTAATTAACTAAGCTTTCTTACCACTTTGGTCAATTAACAACACTTTTTTGTTTACCAAACCTTTTTTGTATTTAGGATGCCTCTTTATGATGAATTATAAGTCAAAACCCTCTTCAAAATGGATAATTAGCGATTATTAGCTAATTAAGCCTATTTTTCCCTTGTTTTGGTCAATATACCCTACTATTAGCTCAAACCCCTCTTCCAACCACTCAAAATCACCCCACTTCCCTCCACAATGTCTCAGAAAACTTCAATAGCTTATCCTAGCCTCCTAGTTGACTCTAAGTGGTTTATTAAGGCTCCACACATCTTAATCACTTGATAATTCACTAATTGTGATTAGAAAAGCTTAATTGATTAATTCTAATCTTTGGGATTTTAGTCCCAAATGCACTAAAATACAAGTTTTCCCCAAATGGAAAACTATAAAAAGGACTCACCTCATACCTTAATACTTTACACCATGCTTTGATTTGCATCTCATATAATAAATATGATTTATAGCCAAGTTCAATCCTTGCCTAAAACCTTCAACAAGGTTAGTAGATGGATATCTAAAGTGACTTTGTAAGTCATTTGGAGAGGCCATTTCACCTTGTTTGGAGTAGCAACCATACCCAATTTGATTTCCCTCTTAGGTCTATTTAGGTCTATGCTAGGTAATTAAACATATTAGTAGGCACGATTAATTAGATTTTGAATTGTATTCATGTTAGTTAAGCATTTCATTAAGCTTCTATCTTTAATGTTACATTCCTAGACTTAGAGCCTTGACTAGAGGTGGCAATGGTGTTAGCCTTCCTTAGTTAGTCATGCAATTTGCTTTGTAAAGTTTAGGGTGCTTTCATTTGGCACACCTGGTGGGACCATACCCCATTGCATTCAATTTTTAAGCTTTTTAACTTAGTTTCAAAGTTTTTCATTTCAAGTTTTCTAGCTTAGTTTCAAGTTTCCTAGATTAATTTCAAGTTTTCTAGTTTAATTTCAAGCTTTCTAGTAATTTCAAGCTTTTTAGATTAGTTTCTCAAGATTTTTAGATTAATTTCAAAGTTTTAGAGTAATTTTCAAAGTTTTGTAGATCAATTTTTCAAGCTAGGTAGTTGTTTCAACTAGATTAGTAGTATAAGTTGTATTTTCATGTTCTTTGCAGGATATAAGGAGGCGAAGCCCTGTCAAAATTTCCTTAAAATGCCAAATTTTTTATCTTTTTCAAGAAATCCTCTTCAAAACTCAGATTTTGAGCACCTACAGGAAAAGGGTGGTCCTGCGCAACAAAGGGTGCACATGTGCAATCAAAGAGTGTGCCTGTGCACTACTGAGTGCACCTGTGCAACACTGCACCTATTTTGTGTCTTTGACTGTGTAACTTGTGCATGTGCATCACTGGGTGCACCTACACCTCACTAGACGTGCCTGTGCACCAACTGACTGTGTAAAATTGATAGAGGATGCGCTATGCACTACTTTGTGCCTATGCACTACTGTGCGCCCATGCTCTATGGAGTGCACCCATGCACTAAAGAGTGCGCTTGTGCACTAAGGTAAATTTTCCTCAAACTTCAAAATTTCAATTTTTGTGTTTTTAGGATTGTTGTCATTTTTAAAGGGTTTTTAGTTGTTGTTTTTGTCAATTTATTGATTTTAGAGCAATATTCCTAACAAAATTGCCTTAGGGTTTGATAAGGGATTTTTGATTAAATTGGCTTAGGGTTTGATGAGTGATTATGTTTTCATACTTTTTTTGAGTTTGGAATAGGGTTGTGTATGCTCTTCTCTTGCACCTAGTGTGATCTTGAGAATCAAAAGCACCTCTAAACCACTTTTTTCTTCTTGGGAGTAAGTAGGAACAATCATCATTCATTTTGTGCTTAAGGGAATAAATTTTCATTTTTGGCATGTACTTGATCTTTTAGTTTAAGAGATTTTTCACTTGATAAATAATCAAGGCTAAAATTTGTGTATGCTCTTCCCTTGCGTGATCTTGGAAACCAAAATCAATTTTAGTCTTTCATTAAGAAGCACTTGGATTATTGGGAATAAACCCAAAGTTTTTGTAGTTAGTTGATTTACAAGTTTTTCATGGTAGTTAGTTGATTTACAATTGTGATTTTCAAAAGCAATATTTATCCTCTTTCTATGATATTGTGAATCTTTTTGAACTACTAACCATTTGTGTGAAGGACCTAAAATGCTTGTCAAAGAAAGAAGGGCTCTCTTCAAACCAAATTCTAACATTCACGTGTGTTGTAGGTAGCCAAACGGAGGTCTAAACCAAATTTCTTAATCCAAAAGATAAAAAACACACCAACACACAAATTCAAAACATTGTATTGCAGGTTTCAGTTAATATCTATGGCTCGTCTACTTAACTAGGACATAATCCCTTTGGCATAAGCCTTAAGCTACAACAATGGGGGTGGTCCTAGGAATCCTAAATTAGTTCAGGCAAGAGGGAACCTTGTGAATGAAATAGGAAAGTGTTCCACACTACCGAATTGACTAGTACCCCTTGGTGAGATTAGAGTCAAAGTTATTTCCATTGCGACCCCAATGATAATACAATTGAACACACTAGTTGCTCATTGTATTAGAAGGGGGTAAAGTAAAGTCGGGATACTCCTTGGGAAACCTTGGCAAACCGAGCTCGCAGAAGTAAACTTGTGACACATAGAGAGAGAACCCCTAGGAAAGCTTGCTGGCTTGGAGCCAATTTTGTCTTAGATAGTATACTTGAGAGCTCTCACAAAGTGACAACTTTGTTGGATTCAAACTCTTGTTTTTCGAACAAGGGAAAAATATCTTAAAGTTGAAACCACATGATATTTCATCATGAAATCTATTTAGTGTTACTTTGACCTAGTTTTTCACTTGTCCTAAGACAAGGACGAAACTCTGCCAAAGTTACACCAAGTATTTTTCAACACCACTTTCGTCTATTCCTTTGTTTTCTTATTACTCATTTTGAGACAAAGAAGGAACACAACATATACATATACCTATTTGAAATAATCACATGTCCACTACTTTTGTAGTCTTCTTGCATGACCAAGTTACAATACTCAGATTGCAAGAGTTGAAAGTGTGAATGGTACGTCACTTAAGTTCTAGTATCCCCTCTTATATCACAACCCATATTTGAGACTTACTATCATTGTAGTTAGGTTATATTATCACCAACTTCTTTTAATTTGTTACACTTCCCACATTATAGCCATACAATTGAGATATTTACGTCTTGTTTCTATTGTGAAACTGGGCCTAAATCTCTACATTGTATTGTTATGCTGCTCACAAGCATATCAATTTCTTGTTATACTTAGACGTATTTTTTACATCCTAGCCTCGTCCCAAGTTTTAGAGTGTTGAGGTTACTTTGTTAGCATCGCTATAACACCATTTTGATACTAAAATATTACTTTCTCACAAAGTTTGATTACGTGTCCAAATAGTGTTGTTACACTGCTCACATTTGTATCATCCATTTTACTACACTAAGACTTTGTTAGTGTTTAGAAACTAGTTTTTATTATATCTTATTAGAAGATCCCGTCAGCATTATATCATCATTTAGGTCTTGTTTGTTTCAAAATTGACCTAACTAGTGATATTGTGTTGTCACTATTTGGTTTCAAAACTATCTAGAAACATCTTAGGGGGTAAACTATTTGTTGTGACTAAGTTTTGAGCATTTTACTTCATTGTATTGTTCTAGAAAATCTCGTGTCATATATTACCTTGCTAGGGTAGATTATTCTTTATTCTTTGGTTCATAGGTTCACATTGACCTATAGGATCTTTGACTATTTTATAGTCACCTTTTTTTGTGACGACTTAGTGTCGTTATGCTGCAAATTTTTTACTAAGGTCCCTTTTTAATAAACCTTAGTGGAAATATTTCATGTTGTACCTCCTATCTCAAGCATTCCTACTACGAGAATGGGATCCCGAAGATTAGAAACTGATATATTTGGAGCAAACAACCCTCTTTTAGAGGATAATCTCATGGCTGACCATAGTGGTGGAGAGGAGGATTCTGCTTGTATGGATGTAGAGCATCATCCCACAAATTTTGATGACTACATTTTTCAAAACAAACATGAGGTTATTATGCGTGTTATGGAACTAGAAGCTAGGTTACCTTCCACAGTAGACCCTTCTCTCATTTCCAGAATGATTCGAGGAGAAGAAGAAGTAGACCAACCCCATCATACTATTAATGAAATATTAAACCCAGGTCATGCCTCCACTTCTACTCGACAAAATAATGAGGAGATACCTAGAATTTACCAGATAACACCCTAGTCATGCTGGCACATCACTCAGCCTTGACTGAGCACTCACCCGAAGTGCGCAAAGGTACCAGGTCCCTCTTTAGGGTTGTTGTAGTAGGATGTTAGCATGATGAAGGAAGAAACATATAGATTCATAACTAATCCATCATTCTATAATGCATGCTACCCTCAGATCTATGAAAGAACAAGCTTAAACAGTAATCATGATTGAATTAATAACATGCACTACTCAACTACACACAGAATGACACTTAGATTCAGCCAATATCTTCCATCTATTAATAAATATAGAAGCTCCTTACAGTATTGTCAATCTATACCAACATGCGTATGGATATGATACAATAATTCAGTCATATGCGTATATCACACATACACACACACATATCATATATACTCTCTATACACTTACTTCACACATGCTTCTACTATGTACCTAACATCATATATATAGGGTGGGGACTTTCCCTTCACCGCTTATCTATTCCAGAAATAGGCCGCATGCTATTGATAGCCACATGCCATTTACAAGCATAGCCACACATGCAAGTGTGCTATCTATAGTCCTCTTGTAGTTAACTGAAGTGTCAATTCTATTCTTAGCTTGTCTCCATGCAAAACACTTTGATCCACTTCTCCAAAGATAGACAATGCATGGCGCACACGTCTCTGCATCGTTGGTGTGTTCCGCATGCCATCTTCTAAAAATAGGTCTTCATGCTCAAAATCGGCTAAGTCCTAAAAGCTGAACTTTCCTTCCATGTGTGGGTCCTTCTTGTCCTTCCATGCCCTTGGTTCTGGGCCTTCTATCCCACGCAGACTCCTTGTGTGATCTTTGACAAGTATTCTTTGATCAACATTACCCCACACTAATCTCATTGTCATCCCGACAATGGGTATCTCCAAAAATTGAAGTAAAGAATAGAAGAATGGAAAGAATAAGAATGAAAGAATGTAGATAAATAAAGAATTTCTATGAGGTTATGAGGCAGCCTCCTCTGTATCAGTTTGAAGTATCAACTCTGGATACTCCTCCTTTATTTCGGCCTCTAAAACCTGCCATTCAGTGAGTGCTTGTTCTACTTTTTCTGGGATGTCCACAGCAATGGATTCCAACTCATCCCTTGCAATCTCTCCTTTCTCATTTTGCAGAACCAACACAACACTGGACATTGATGTCATTCTCCCTTCTAAAAGGTCCATCTTCTGCACAATTAGCTTCCCAAGCTCTTCCAGCTGAGTCTTGTGTGGCTCTTGTGCTGCTGTCAGGGCCTCACGCTTCTATTTAACCATTGACAATCTTTCTGCGTGGCCCAATGTCTCATCCTTCATTGCTTTCTGGACCTCATTGTTCTCTTCTAGGGTCTTTATGTTGATAAGCACCTCTGGAGCTGTGCATATGTTTAAAGCCTGGTCTGCTTTCTTCAATACTTCCTGTAATGCTTGCAACAACCCTTCATAAGATGCAATATTTTCTCATCACTGATGCTTTCTCCCGTTCGGCATCTTGCTCTGAACTTCCTGGCACCTGCATGCATAGAGGTTTATCTTTAAGTACCAAGTCCACCAACTTTCCCACATAGTGTATCGCTGAAGGAAATGTCTGTGGTACCTTGGCCTCCAAGTGTGGCCTTGCTCTGATGACATTGTCCCCAATATCCTCTGCGATGCTGATAAATACCTCATTCTTCTTCTGTGTGAAGTCCCTCTCCTGTGTTATGTGTGTTATCTTTGCATCCTTTATCTTTAGCTCCTTGCGCAGTGCTCTGATCGTTTCAGCTTTGTCCATGTTTCTTCTAGCCACCTTAGCAAAAACCTTCACCAATGCATTGCTGACCTGCTCATCTGACATGACAGTAGGCTTTACTGTCATGTGTCTAGCTTGGGGTGCCTTCTTCAGTCATCTCAAAAATGCATGACTCTTTACATACATCAAAGTCAGGCTCATCCATGTGGGTGTGCATTGACCACAATAGTTGCTTTTGAGTGTGCACAGTCGCCATATCCTCATCCATTAACTCCCAGCCGAATAAATCCTTCTGTGCTATCGTGCTCTAGAAGCGGGTGCAGACAATTTTTCCTGTGTCCTCTACATACCCCATGGCTGGTGGAATGTGCTCTCCACTTGTTCTTCTAGACCGACTGCTTAGGGACTTTAGCTTCCAAATTTGGGACTTGTGTCTCCATGTCCTGAACATTCTCTGCAGCTGTCTCCTCTGGTATTTTCTCATCCTCTTCTTTTTCCTTTGATTCCTCACCCTATTCTTCTGTGTTCTCTGGAAGTGTAGGAGAATTAGGCACGCTTTCCTCTGACTCTTCTGCCTCCTCATTTAACTTCAGTTTCCTCCTTCTTTGCATGGTTGCCTCCTTTTGTGGAGAGAGTCTGGGTGATTTGCACACTGACAGTGGTTGGAGTAGCACCTTAGGTCCTTGTTCTCCTAAACACCCTCTTAAACATGTGCTCCCCTTGGACTACATTCAAGTCCTCATCATCCCCCTCTTGTGGCTGAGGTGGTGTAATGGCACGCTCAGCTTCACCCTTATTTGTAGGATGTCTCCTACCTCTATGCTCCAAACCACCACTATCTTCACTCCTCCTCCTCATCCTCCACTTCAATTGGCTCTGTGGGCTTAGGCGCTGGGATGTTCTCCATTGTATGCTTTCCCTTTGGTGGTGCTAGAAGTGCGAACTCACCTTCCACATACTTGTTATTCTCCATCTTTGGCTTCAACTGGAGATACACCAATGCTGCCCCCACATCTGCTACAGCCAAACTTATTGGCTTAATATTCAGCACCTCTGAAATGATCCTCTCTGTATAAGCACTTCTACCAGGATACACATACTTCTTCCTCAATGTATGGTAGTCACAGTCTACCTTATCTGCATTGAAGACCAGTCGGTGCGTGTGTCTGTAAATCTATGAACAGATGCTTGGAAATACCTTGCAGTGAATGCGTAAGGCAATTTACACCAAGGGCTCCAGACTCCATCTTTCATTGGGAAGCGTGTGATGCAGAAATGCTGATATACAACAAACTGAACTTGTTTCCCTACCACTGCTGGTAGGTCCTTTGGGATGTGCCACTCTTCCCCAAATGCCACGCGGAGCCTGTCATACCATTTCTCCACCCTTTGCTTTACGTCATCTGTCATGGCCCCTTTACATAGGTACTTGCTGAATCTTTCAGCTGGTGACTTGTTCTCCATGGGGTATTCCCATATTTTTCCTTTGGTCCGTCTGGTACTCCAATCTCCATGAATACCAGTGATAGTAGAACAGCCCCAAAGCTGATCTTCCCTCCTGTGCGTGCTTCTTCGACTATTTTCTCTGTAATATAGCCTGCAATGTTGTAGATTGTCCCTTCTGACATCTTACATGTCACATGTAGCCACATAGTATTTACCTGTGACCACCGCTCCTGATCATTCAACTTTGTAACAAGGTGTGTTTAGCTTGCACAACTGGACAGTTCTTCAATTTGTCAATATCCATACCACACGGACCCTTCAGGTACCCCAACTCTGTCTGGTCTTTAAAATCATGGCTTTATCTGTGAGATCACTTTTTATATCCTCTCCTATGGCCTTCAAACCTGTAACTGATGAGATAAGCACAGATGAGATTCTAACTCTGTGTCCTGCAAAGTAGAAGAAGTCCTCATGCACCCTGCTCATGAGCCACTGATACAAGGGCTCATACTTCCCGAAATATGGAAGCTCATATAATTGGTAGACCCCAATTCTCTTCAAAAGCTTCTCACCTGCATCGTCATAAACTGGCATGTCATCTGTCGTGCGCTTGTTCATTCTAGCAGTGAGCAAGGAATCAAGCTCCTTCTTGTTCTCTGAAGTCATGTGATTGTATTCACTTACTTTGCTCTTTCTGATGGGTGAATCCCATTCCTGGCTGATGATGACTCCTTCTGGATATTGCATTTCTGAAAAATGGCTTTCGGGTGCCATCTCTTCCTCCTCGATGACCACCTTCTTCTTTCCTTTTACTGCTACTGCAGATGCCTTCTTAGGTGCCATTTTTACCTTGCAAATGTCTCCTCTTTAACTCTGCAACTTTGTGAATCAAACCCTAGCTCGATTCAATCATGCCCTAGGTGGAAACTTTGTAACCTAACTCTTTTTTGTCTCCCTGCTTCGCTCAAACCCTTCACCATTGGGGACGCAAGCTTCTTTTCACACAGATCTGGTTGTCATGCTTGGTTTCACACCCTTCGCACCTTAACCTGATCACTCGGCTCTTCGCACTTGGCTCTTTCCTCAAATACTCTTAGTTGCAATGGTAAAAATGAATCCGCATCCCATCCTTATATAATTTTTTCAAATTTTGATGCATTTATTGCTCCTTCACCTACCAAATATCCCCTCATTCATTGACCAAATTCATTCGTTCCGTGTGGTACATCTTCATGCCCCAGCTATAACCTTCTAGCGTGCCTTCCTACCCTCTGGTCACAGACTTCTCTTCAGTGTGCACCCTTGTGCCTGAGTACCTCATCACTGTACCTTCTCTTGGTAGTTATCATGGCCTCCACTTACCTCATGTTATACTGTTCTTTCATTCATCTCCATCCTTGGTCACTTTTGAGAAGCAATCTTCTTTTGACTTAAAGCACACCCGTAGCAGCTTATTCCTTTCACCTTTCAATTCCCACAGTATTTTACTTGGATAACTACAACCACCCCACACTAAAGGTATGTGCAGTCCTCTATGCATAAACATTCTTCATATAGTAATTAGCTTCATGTGTGCAAGTGCGCTTATTACACAAAGACAACAACTAAATTGACAAAGCATAATGACAATGAAGGAAATACATTAAGGAAATACAGAATTGAAAACCTAATCTAAATGGAAATACTGCCTTATTACAAACACCAAGAAGACTTATTTATAGTAGGGCTTCAGCCTACTCCCATTAAAGTAACTGGGTAGCCGTGTTCCATCAAGTGCTTCTAACTGGAAAGCACCTGATTCAAGTATAGAAGTGATGACATATGGCCCCAACCAATGTACTTTGAGCTTTCCTGGATGGCGCAAGAACTTTGAGTCATAAAGAAGTACCATTTGTCCAATCTCAAACTTCTTATCCCTTATGTTTCTATCATGCCATGCCTTCTACCTGGCCTTTTCCTACTTCTGACTCCATCGTGCTATGGCTCGGTGCTCATCCAGTTGAATCATCTTTTCAATACACTCTTCTAAATCTTGTTCATCAGCTAGACCTCCAGCACATGCAATGCGCAAAGAAGGTAACATAAATTCTATAGGGAGAACAACTTCTGTGCCAAACACCAACTGAAATGGTGTGGCTTTGTTCAATCTCTTGTAAGTTGTTCTATATGCCCAAAGAACAGCTGACACTTTGTCATCCCAATCCTTTCTTCCAACATCACAAATTTTTGTCAAAGTCTGGCTCAAAATCTTGTTGAAAGCCTCAACAGTTCCATTTTCCTGAGGATGGTAAGGTGTAGTTTTATGGTGTGCAACCATAAACTCATCTAATAGGATCCTGATTGTCTCATTCAAAAAGTGTGTACCTCTATCACTTGTCAAGCTTAAAGGACATCCATATCTTGTAAGAACATTCTCCCATAGAAACCTAGCTATTGTAGCTACTGTACAATCCTTGGTAGGTGCTGCTTCTACCCACCGTGTGAGATAATCTATGTGCAAGTAATGATATAGCGTGATCCAGTCCTTTGCATGGCTGGTGAAATAGGTCCTACAAAGTCAATGGCCCATTTCTCAAATGGTTTGGCACTAGTAATTGGTCTCAAAGGCATCTCATCTCTTTGCCCTAGTTTTCCTAGGTGCTGACAATGATCACACGCCTTACAATATTCTTTACAATCCTTATACAATGTCTCCCACCATAATCCAGCAAGTAGGATCTTCGAGCAGTTGCATCACCTGCATAATGGCCTCCTGCAATACCACCATGAGCTTCTTCCATGATATCCTTGCACTCATGTTCTAATACACAATGGTGTAATACTTCATCTGAAGTCCTAGCTTGTAGAGGTCACCACTGATTAACATAAATGGTGTGTTGCTAACAAGTATAGCAAGCATGATCATTCTTTTCTAATGCTCCATTCCTTCTGAGTGCCATACCAATGGCCATAGAAAGATCCACATGCAATGTCTTCTAATCCCATGAGGGCGTGTTGTAACCTATATAACTGGGCATCAGTATCATGGTTTCTTCAATTTTAATATCCTCTCCTGTTGATTCTAGGTAAATCCCCAATCCAAAATTACCTTTTCCCTTAGTAATTCTTCCAAGGGTGTAGCAATTTTGGCATACTCTTTGATGAATTTTCTATAATATCCTGTATGACCTAAAAATCCATGCACCTCACTTTGACTGGTAGGCTTGTTTACCAAATGACTCAACCATTGATCTGTATCAAACACAAATTCCTTGCTAGACAAGTACTGTCCTAACTTGTATTCCAATGTGTAGATCAACATAAGCTTTTCTTGTATGTTCAAAGAGATACTCAATTTCTGCATCGTTCAAACATTAAGCGCAGATTATCTTCACAATGATCTTTCACAAGCCCATATATTGTCCAATCATCTAGGTACCTGTCTCCAAGTTGTGAATAAAATCTTTGAATGCCTAAAGGCAACTATACATGAGAATACAATCCACATTTTTAATCCAAAAGGCATCACAGTATAGGCAAAAAACTCCCCATTCAATATCTCAAATGTTGTCTTTTCTTGATCCTCCTGAGCAATCCTAACCAGATGATACCTAGAAAACCCATCTGTAAAGGAATATATTTCGCGCCCTGCAACTCCTAGTATTTCCTCAGTAAATGGCGTAGGGAATGGATATGTGACACATGTAGCATTTAGCTCCCTGTAATCCACACATATTCTAATTTGTTGTCCTTCTCATACTGATCACCATTGGGCTAACCCATTCTGACTCATCAAATAGGCTTGATAATTCCATATTTCAACATTTTATCAATTTCTTATTTTACCTTTTCACACAATATTAGGATTCATTGATGTAAGGTCTCTTTCTAACTGGCCATGCACCATCCTTAAGTTTTGATCTTCATTTCCCCAAGTGATTCATGCAATGCCCTTTAAGTTCATGATACCCTCGAGGGAATAAGTCCTGATAATCCCTGAGTAACTCAATGATCTTTCTACCTCCTGAGTCTATCCAGTAGTCTCCAATTATGGCTTCCTTAGGCTCAACCTTCTGAACCTATAGACCTTCTTTGTCTTCATGGGTTATGGTAGGCATGTGTATCCTTGTCTGCACTATCCAAGACCTCGCGCACCCCTTGTGAATGTGCCCAATATCCAGGTTCTCAACTTCCTCATCATCCATGATGTAAACCATCTTTCCTTTCTCTTTCTCAAGGGAAGATGTTCAAGTAGTATGGAGTCTCCATTTCTTCTTCCTTTTCAAAACATGCTCTGAACTCTGTCTCACCAAATAATTCCTGAATATGCTCTTCACTTTTGCACTATCCCATAGTTAAGGCTTCAAATTTTAATGCCTCTGGGTCCTGAATAGGTTGCGTACATAGAAGTGTTCAAAAGTCTGGATCATTTAGCAGGCTCAACATCTTGTAGTTTCCATCTCGATGTAGTTTTGCATATCATACAACCCGTTCCTCCTTGTTCTCAAATACTGATATGCACCCTTAGGTGGTAATCTTCCTGTCACTGTCCAGAGTATTCTGCACACTATTGAATGTGATGTTGAACAAGGTTGATCAAATGATAAGTGCATATTTGCGTAGGTGCATTGTTCCTTATAAACCTAGTAGACAAAGTGACTCCAATCTCTTCCCACATTATAAGATTATCTCTGTGGACTACCCACTATGGGAGTGCCTTGTCCTGTGCAATGTATATACTAACATATCTCTTCTCTTAATTTGATCTGTCCACTTTGTTTCCATGGCATCAAAAATGCAGGAAGATTTTCCGCACCTGTATCAATCAATCTGTATATACTCAAGGTACTGTGCTACCTATCTACATCAGATTCAGAGTGAATTTCTTTTCATAGTCAATGCTACCTCAGCCCTAATATTTGCATATGTACCATGAGCCCAATTGTCTCAAGCAATACGCATGTAGTGTTCCCTAATAGAATGAGAATCTTCCCAATAGTAGGAATAATGCCTTCTTTTGATGGCATCATTGACACCTCCTGAATCATGATACATGGAACTCTGTTTTCTTCCTCCTCACTTAGAGGCTCAACATATGGTGTACTTCCCATCTTTCAAAGGTATCACAACCCTTTCCTCCTTGTTTTCAAAGCTGATATACCCCTTATTGAATCTCAAGTCAACATTATTCTGCTGGGTATAACACCAAAACCTCCTCCTGGCTGGAAAATAGTCTGCTTCTGCAAGTGCTAATGCCTCTCCCCAGTGCAACTTGGCCCCATTGTATAGTTATAGTAATCTTTTATGTCAATGGCCTCAGGTCTGGTTTGCCTATCTTGGGCATCCACTCCCCATTTCTACCCGCATGCTGGATTCTAACCATCCCTGCACCTGTTTTTTTCTTACTTATGTTGCTTACTCAGATGCTCATATAAGTCAGGCACTCTTCATAGCTATGGTTCTTTCCACAGAAAGAACATGCAATATTCTGAGGACATTCGCACCTATAGTGGTCAAGAGATCCGCACGTATAACATGTTCCATGAGGGAACTCACCTCTTCCTCCACTTGGCCAGAGTGTCCTCCATATCCACCTATGATATCCACATCCCCTTCCATGACCTCCTTCAAAATTCCCCTCATTCTGTCATAGCATGTTTGATTATGATCTCGATCCTGGTGCTCATTCTTACCCTTAGAATTATCTGTTACACTTGTCTGTCATACCCCAATGTCTATAGCATCCTGGATCTGACCAATCAACCGACAATCCTCAGTATCATGGGTCGTGGACCTGTAAATTTTACAAAAGAAAGATACATTCTTCCTTATCACATTGTAACAAAGGACAGTGACTAGCATCATGATTCAAATGAAAAATCTCACAGTCCAATAGTAATGAGCGTACAGATCTGTGAGGGCAACTATCCTTGGTGTGACCTTCCACTTCACAATATGTACACCAAATTCCTGAGCGCGTTTCATGGGCTGAATTTGCTGATAGCTTCTCTAACTATTTTTCCATAGCTGTAATCTGTGCCTCTAAGAATGGACTAACTCCAGTGTCAATGCTCCCAACTACCTCAGCATGTAAAGTTGCTTCCAGTGCTTCGTGTGGATCAGTGTATGTCTTATGTGACAGTGCCCTTCTAAAAGGTGTAATCAATCCTCCAATGAACCATTGTGCATGCTGGCTAGCATGAATATCATAAGATAGCTTAGATAGAAGTGTCTTAAAATGAGCATCATACTCACGTACACTCTCAGTAGTGCCTTGCTTGATATCCTTGAGTGCACTTATACTCTTCTACTCAAACTCAGGGATATGGAACTCTTTCAAGAAAGCATCTCTCAATGCTACATAATCCATGCAAGTTTTATCAGGGTCAAACTTCCTATACCATCTGTGTGTGCACCCCTGTAATGTAGTAGCGAATTGACTTGCCTTACGCTCAGCAGTTGTGATCCCTTTAGCGCGCCATAATATTTCACACATATGCACATGTTCGGCAGCATCCTCTATACCTCTATATTCTGGGAGATGAAGAGACATCTCCATATAGATATTTTGTGGTTGTTACGGACCTTGACCACCTGATCCAGAACCTCCTATGTTCCCTCTACCTCCAGAACCACCAGATCCACCAGAACTAGAACCACCTATACCTCTTGATCCTCCACCTGTAGTTGGAATAGGACCTATAGATGTACTCCCCTGTGCTCCGACAGTAGTACTATACTGAACCCCTACAGTCTGTGAGGTAGTTCCACTTCCAGAGGTGAATCCAACATTCTGTGTGCTCACATTCTATGTGGATGATGTGCCTAAGAATGTTCCTCCAAATGACATTGAATCCATCTGTCCTGCCATTGATGTACTTGATCCCTGACTTACTCTTGCTCTCCTACTTCCCAAGTTAGCTTGTTGGTTACTTGTCGTACTAGATACTGGAAAACCAAGTGCAAGGGCTAGGTCACCAGGTGGATTAAGATGCGTGCCCGCGGTCCAGGTAGTCTCTGTTGGTGCACTTCTATGTGAGGCCAAGGGGGGATCTCTATCATGCTTTCCAAGATGGGGGAGTTCCTGATGCTCTGGCTCCACGTCTTCTACGTGAGCTGTAAATCCTTCACGAGCCATCTCTCTCCTCAATGCCATACTTTCTGCAATGGAATGTTGCTTCTCTATCTCCCTCTCGCATGCCTCATTATACTTAAGCCACCTTTCCTCTCTCTACCTCTTCTCTCTCCGCTAGGTCTTCCATCTTTCACCAAACCTGTTCCTACCCTCGCGCGTGGTGAAGTTTAGTTAGCCATCAGTTTACTCTCCAGGTTCAAAGTTACCATCAAGATCTTGATCGCCAGTGGAATACCTTGCAAATATGTTCCTCTTGGATACCACAAAAACTGGAATTCAGCTACCTCTGGGCAAGAGTACGTTGAAATTGAATATTCCAGAATATAACTGTTTAGAACACCATGAAACCACGTATCCACAACGTGAGTCCAGATCAGATCAGCATCATAAAGGGCCTGAAATTCTTCCTGTGTCCAGACAAGTGCACGATACCTCCAATTCCACTGAGATGCATAAGCAGTAAGCCACTCGTATAGTTCTACTAGAAAGATAGCAAAAAATCTCTCATATAAGTTGTCATACAGATTCTATTCTACCCAAGTGTGTGTGTTAAACTCAGATCCACTGCTGAACTGTCGTGCATATTCTTCCTCTAGATCGTGTATCCATTCCTCAATACTTGCTAGAGTTAACCGGTACGTCTTCATCGCGAACCATCCTGAAAACAACTGAAAAAGAGGTCCCAGCAACGGAACCAATGATGCAGCCTAGAATTTACCAGATAACACCCTAGTCACGTGCTGGCACATCACTCAGCCTAGACTGAGTGCTCACCCGAAGCACGCAAAGGTACCAGGTCCCTCTTTAGGGTTGCTGTAGTAGGATGTTAGCATGATGAAGGAAGAAACATATAGATTCATAACTAATCCATCATTCTACAATGCATGCTACCCTCAGATCTATGAAAGAACAAGCTTAAACAGTAATCATGATTGAATTAATAACATGCACTACTCAACTACACACAGAATGACACTTAGATTCAGCCAATATCTTCCATCTATTAATAAATACAGAAGCTCCTTACAATATTGTCAATCTATACCAATGCACGTATGGATCTGATACAGTAATTCAGTCATATGCATATATCACACATATATACACACACTTTGTATATTCTCTTTTAAACATACTTCACCCACACACTTCTACTATGTACCTAACATCATATATATAGGGTGGGGACTTTCCCTTCACCGCTTATCTATTCCAAAAATAGGCCGCATGCTATTAATAGCCACACACCATTTACAAGCATAGCCACACATGCAAGTGTGCTATCTATAGTCCTCTTGCAGTTAACTGAAGTGTCAATTCTATTCTCAGCTCGTCTCCATGCAAAACACTTCGATCCACTTCTCCAAAGATAGACAATGCATGCCGCACACGTCCCTGCATCGTTGGTGTGTTCCACATGCCACCTTCTAAAAATAGGTCTTCATGCTCAAAAAGGAAAAACCAAAATTTTTGAAATAACCTATACCAAAGGAAAAACCGAAAGCTTCGTTTCACGAGTTCCCAATAAACACTCCTCGACATGAGATACAAAAAATCCTTATGTATAATTTCTCGTAGAGAATAGGGGTGGGAATATACCTAGATTTAATCTTGCGTATAGACCTATGCCACCCACACAAGATCCACTCTTCAATCAAGAGTGATCAACATGAAGAGTGCCCTTCTAGCATTACAAGAAGGTAAAACTGGTAACAGTAAGAAATACCAGTTCAATGAGTTGTGCCCTTATCCATTTGATAGGGCCATGCTACAGGTACCTTTCCCACAACACTTTGATTTTCCAAAATTTGACAAGTATAAGGGAAAAGGTGACCCTCATGACCATATCAAATATTTTTATATGGCATGCCAAGAGGTTGCATATAGCGACAATTATCTTATACGCCTCTTCCCACGAAGTTTAGGAGGATAGGTGTTAGAATGGTTTATGCACATCCCCAAGGGATCTATATCTACATGGCTAGAATTAGCTGAACATTTTGTATGTCACTTTTCTTTTAAGATAGAGAGTGACATTACCATGTTAGATCTCTATAATGCCAAACAACGAAACAAAAAAAACTTTGTTGCATTTTTACAATGATGGAGAGGATTAGCTAGCCTCTTTCCTTGCTCCATACCTGAAAAATAGTTGATAAGAATATTTTTTCCCAACCTCCATCTAGACATTACGTTCCACTTGCAAATGCATTGTGGTAACACATTTGAAGAGGTAATAAAAAAAGGGAGTCAAATTGAAAAAGCATTGTTAGCTAGGGGGACTCTAAAACCTTTCTCCCGTGATCATAATGATTCCAAATCTAACAACAAACCAAAGTTTGTTCATAATAAGAACAAAAACATCATTAGTGATGGGATAGTAGACTCTAAGTGAGTACAAGCCGTTCAAAACCATGCACCTTTGAAGCTTGCAAAGGGAAATCCACCTACTGAGTATAAACATCGTACTTTCACCCCTCTATCTGAATCCATATCATCCATACTAAAGCAGTTAGAGGCCGTAAACATGGTTAAGTACCCTGAAACACAACCCTATGGGGATGACACACCTAAACCATCATGGTTTAGGGATAATGAATTTTGTGGATTTCACCGCGTAAAGGGTCATAAAACTGACAAGTGTTTAAGATTAAAACACTACATTCAAGACCTAGTCGACAGTGGTGATATAGAAGTAGACTCCACTGCCACTGCCAAATCTCCAAATGCAAACTTAGGGATCTTCAAAGAGCCTTTTCCCAATCATGAAGAAAATAAAAATTTGGATCGGGGACAATCGTCTCAGAATAAGAATGCTAACTATGTGTCAAACAAAGACCATTTTGATGCCTTGATAGGTTATGTTGATCCACTCATTGAGAAAATCAACACGATTAGAATTAAAACAAGAGAGTTCACCGTGGAAACATGTGATGGGCTCACCTTGTTATCTCAGAACCTACTCCCCCTCCTCCTCAAGAGAGTCACTATGATGTGTTAGATCAACTAGAGAAGACTACAACTAAAATTTCAATCAAATATTTCTAACGTCCATAAGGATATACTTTGTAAAACCCTACCTAGATTAGGAGTATCTATTGATGTTGACCCAACACATTTACAGGCCATGGTAGCACAAATCACTCCTGCAAGACACATAACCTTCAGTCTGACAGAAGCCTTAACTGAAAATCCCTCCCATAACCTACCCTTACATATTGAGGTAATAATCAAGCGTAAGAAGGTCAAGAGAGTGCTTGTGGATGGTGGATCGGGTCTCAACATTTGTACTCTTAAACTAGTTCATCAACTAGGTTGCACAGAAGCTGATTTGGAGACAAAGGTCATCACCATAAAGGCGTATGACAATGAAGAATGACAATCAGCTGGAATGATCACTTTCTCATTAGAAGTTGGTCCCATAACCCATGATACAAAGTTCCATGTCTTGGACCTGGAGCTCCCTTACAACATCTTACTCGGTCGCCCATGGATTCATGCCATGCAAGTCATGCCATCAATGTATCATCAGTGTTTAAAGTTGCAACATGAAGGATAGACACTTACTATACAAGGGGATCCCCAACCATTTTCTCATTACAGAGCATTGTTGGGTTATTTTCCTACCATCTATGAGTGTCCCTCTATGGAGATTGTTGTTCCTATTTAGTCAGATGCCCTCACTTCATGAGTGGATCCAGAACACCCTGACTCCCAGTGAAATAGTGTGTCTACATCAGAAAATCTCATTTTTCTACATGGGAGATGAAAGTCATAAACAACGGTTGTGGAGAGTATAATCTTCAGCAAGCCCTTATGATTCAAAACATTCTGCTATCAGCCCAAGCACATGGTAGACCATGCTATAAATTCCAAAGATCAAGGGAGAATTTCCCTTTCGACAATTTCATTTCAGGTGGCTTGCTAGAAGATGAAATAATCCTCATGATATTATATTTCATCCTCAAGATGATGAAATGGATTTATGTTACAAGTCATCTAGGTATGTTATTCCTAACAGAATCATGCTTACTATGAGATATCAAGGACGTGGTTGTGGCCACCAAGAACAAGGTCCATTAGAATCTCTTTCAATACCTCATCGTATAATGGGTAAATCAGGTATTGGCATCCATTTGTATGAGTCTCACCCTTCAGATAATGAGTATGCTTCTTCTGAGAGTGAGGATAGTTTGTCCAAAAATGAAAGCAAAATAGATTCCCGGTGTAGTCTTTACGAAGACCTCGCCTCTACAAACCTATTCTCTAACATGGCTATCCTTACCATAACCCCTGTTACACCCACCGTATCCCCTATAACTCAAACATTAAACCTCATCTACCCATCACTCGTGAATTGGGATCAACAACAACATGTACCTATTGACGTGTTTCAGAATGATGAGGCTATTGGTGAGTTCTTGGGCATCAGAGATAACATTCCAAGAAATGATCACAAGAAAGGATTATCTAGTCAGCTCAATGGATGTGCATACTTGGAGAGGAGGTAGAATTGTGTGGACACTTAAGTAAAAAATTGAGCAAGGGCAAGAGTTCTACAGAAAAGCCTTGCGGAAAGAAAAAGGGGAAGTCCTATAGTGAAAACCTCTTTGAGGCGCTTGTGGAAAAACAAGCAGAACAACCTATGGAAAAGATAGTGTACCCACCTAAAGATGAGGATCTCCCTGAACCACCTTTGGTAGAGGAGGATCTCAATCTCCCTCCCGATCCTACGTGCATGGAGGATGAGTCAAAGCTACTAGTGGAAGATACAATAGATGTTAACATCGGCATGGAGGAGCTACCTAGAATAGTTAAGTTGGGAGCTTCACTCTCAGCTCAAGAACAGAAAACATTTACAAGAATTTTGAGAGAGTATGCAGACATCTTCACTTGGTCTTATGCAGACATGTCAGGACTTGATCCTGCATTAGTGGTGCACAATCTTGTTGTGCACCCAGATGCCAAGCCCATCAAACAAAAGCTCTGGAAGATGCATCCTCGTGTCACCTTGCTGGTAAAGGAAGAGCTAGAAAGGTTATTAGAAGTAGGCTTCATCAGGCCTATCGACTACTCAGAGTGGATTTCTAATGTGGTACCAGTTCAGAAAAATCCAGTCGGTATCAGAGTGTGTACTGATTTTAGAGATATTAACAAAGCTTGTCCCAAGGATGACTTTCCTCTTCCTAACATCGACATGATCGTCGATTCTACTATTGGTTATGAGATGTTATCACTCATGGATGGCTTCTCAGGTTATAATCAGATAAATATTGTGGAGGAAGATCAACACAAGACAACTTTCACAACCCCATGGGGGACATTCTACTACCAAGTCATGCCCTTCGGCCTTAAGAATGCAGGTGCTACATATCAATGGGTGATGACTGTAATCTTTCATGACATGATAAGTGACATCATGGAAGATTACGTAGATGATATACTAGCTAAATCTAGAACTCGGGAGGAGCACCCAGAGATTTTACGGTGTATCTTTCAGTGCCTAAGGGACTACAAAGTCTGCCTTAACCCAAATAAATGTGTCTTCGGTGTGTTATCTGGGAAATTAATAGGATTCATCGTGTCAAGGAGAGGAATAGAAGTGGACCCTACAAAGGTCACAACTATCACAGAAATGCCTCCTCCTAAAAATATTAGACACTTGTGTAGCTTACAAGGGAAAATTCAGGCCATCAGAAGGTTTATTTCACAGCTAGCAGACAAGTGTCATACATTCACACATCTTCTTAAGAAAGATGTTAATTTCACCTGGGGCCTAGAACAACAACAAGTGTTTTCTTTACTAAAAGAATACTTGGCTAAACCCCCTATTCTCATGCCACCCATGGTAGGAGAACCCTTGTTGCTTTACATTTCTGCTACACATTTTGCAATTGGGGCACTGTTGGCCCAGTATGATAAAGAGCAGAGAGAAAAATTTGTATACTACTTGAGTAGAACATTGATAGCATATGAGCTCAACTATCCACAGATCGAAAAGGCTTACCTAGCCATAGTCTTTCCAAAAGCTACACCACTATTTTCTCAACAATAAAGTCAAGTTTATTTCAAAGGTCGATCCTTTAAAATACTTATTGTCAAAACCTGCACTAACTAGAAAGATGGCTAATTGGATCATCTTATTAAGTGAGTTTGACATTGAGTATGTGCATCAAAAGTCAGTGAAAGGACAAGTCTTAGCAGATCAGCTAGCAGAAGCTCCACTACCAGGTACCGAACCTTTGAGTCTAGAACTACCAGATGCATCCATCATGTACCTTGAGGAATCTATCATTTGGAAACTATACTTTGATGGCTCCTTTACCTTTCATGGTTCAGGTTTCAGAGTTGTGTTAATCACTCCTACAAAAGACTTGATTCCCCAAGCGTATGGCTTGGGTTCCCATGCATGAATAATATAGCGGAGTATGAAGCTCTCATCACAGGGATGAAGCTAGCCATCAAGTGGGATATCAGATGAGTCAATTGCATTGGTGATTCAATGCTCATTATCAAACAAGTCACAGATGAATATAAGGTAAAAGACGATAAACTTCTTCCATACAAAAGAATGGTTGATTCTTTGAAGGATTTCTTTGAGAAAATAACATTTGAGAAAATACCAAGAGCACATAACAGAGTAGTAGATGTTATGGCTACAGTAGGATCCATGTTGAGTATTCCACCAGGGAACAATGATATGCCATTCTTCATTGAAAACTTAAGAACACCAGCATATGACATACCAGATTCTTGTTTGGTGTGTGATGTTGTTGGTCCCTTTTCCCATGGTACGCTGAAATATTTAATTACCTCCATGATGGAACCTTTCCCACTAACATTTCCCATGCTGAAAAATGCACCCTCATCTAGTGTATAGCCCGTTATACCCTACTTGGGGGCACCCTCTTCCGTCGAGGCTACGATGGGAATCTGTTGCGATGTTTAAGTTCAGATGAATCTATCCAAGCAATCAAAGAGGTGCACAAAGGCATCTGTGGGGCTCATACTAATGGGATCATCCTTGCAAAGAAAATACTCAGAGTAGGCTACTATTGGCCTACCATGGAGCATGACTGTTGTAACCATGTGAAGAAATGTGTGGATTGTCAAAAGTACAACAACTTGATACATGCGCCGGTGCAATCCTTGTAGCCTGTCACAACACCTTGGCCATTCTCAAAGTGGGGTCTCAATCTAATAGGAAAACTTAACCCTGTCTCTTCAGATGGTCATAAATTCATCATTACTGCAACTGAATACTTTACGAAATGGGTAGAGGTTGTTCCTCTCACCTATGTTGAAGGTGCCCAAATCTCTAAATTTATCATGAACCATATCATCTGTCGATATGGTATCCCTTCTGCTATTATCACTGATAATGGTAAGCCATTTAAAAATAAAACTGTGAAAGCACTCTGCAAATGCTTTCAAATCTCCCTTAAGTTCTTGACCCCCTATTACCCTCAAGGTAATGGGCAAGCTGAGGCTTCCAATAAAACCCTAATTCACATTATGGAGAAGATGGTGAACAAGATAGGCCATGACTGGCATCTACAAATTCACCCTGCCCTCTGGGCATTCATAACTTCTATCCACACCCCCACAGGTGCCACTCCATACTCCTTAGTATTTGACACGGAAAGCGTACTACCTTTAGAGATCGAGATCCCTTCTTTGTGTATTGAGCTAAGGGACTACCTGAATGAAGAGGAGGACTATAGAGTAGCTCGACTGGCAGAGTTAGAGCTATTAGATGAGAAAAAAATTCATGCTTTTAATCACCTTAAAGTGTATTAGGATCAAGTGTGGTGAAACTAAAATAAAAGAGTCATACCTCGTCAATTTGAGGTAGGGGACTTGATGTTAAAAGAGAATCAGAAGAATACCAATAAGGACCGTGAAAAGAAAGGGAAATTTGAACCCAATTGGCTAGGACCATATGTTATGGTTACCAAGTTTGGTTCAGGTGCCTATAAGCTAGCCCATTCAGATGGCCAAGAGCTTCGAGAACCCATGAATGCAATGCATCTTAAGTGCTTCTATGCTTAAGTATGGGGTCTCTAAAATAGAAAAGAAAAAAAAAAAGTATAAAAATAGAAAAATAAAAAGATAAATAAACAGGTGCGTCCAATAGTGAAAACCACGCAATGGTGGCACTTTGGACAAGTCATTTGGTGAAAACCAGTTTCTGGTGCCAAGGGAGGGTCTGTTGTTCACAAGCATTTCAGGTTTAGGAGTATGACAACTTTGTCCTAAGCTGGTCTTTACCTTCGTCTGAGTCCCTTGTGAGCCTATCCCTCTTTTCCCTGATCCGAGCTGATCCAACCTTTTGAATGCAGATAATTTTCCTTTGAATGAACCCATCTCACATTGGGGGAAACTTTGCAGCGTCACTTTTGGCATATAACATGTGGCATTCTACCCTTGTACATCCCATCTAATGCTGGGGGCATCCACGTTTCTTCATTTCCTTGCACGTTCGCTTGGAAAATTGTTTAGAAAACATCAAAAACATTCGTATAACTTTTGAAAATCCCAAAACATACAGATATGTTCCTTGGAAAAATCAAAACATTCAAATATGTTTCGTAGAAAACTCCAAAACAATAGAAAATTGTCTTAGAGATAAAACCAAAAAACGAAAAATGTCCCAAAACTGTCCCACAAAAACAAAGTAGTAGTTTGCTTACTTTTAGTTGTTGGTTTGTATGGTTTTTAGTTGCATTGCTTTTTCGTATTGTGTGCTTTAAAGTTGAATTCAATTTCTTACTTAGATTGAATGTTACTTTAATCTGTGGTGCATTGCATTGAGTTCATTTTATCTTGCATACTTGTAGATAAATGTGTTGCTTTGATTAGATTTGTTTAACTTGTGCTTGTTATTTTTACTTGTACATTTTGTTATCATTTCATCATCATATCACATAAACCATCACATCTATACATCATATATCAATAAATGCTAATTCTACATCACACATGTATGCTAAAGCTAATCATCAAATACCATATCATCAATGAGGCAAGAGGGGTTGCACATGATCACAAATCTATCCCCCCACACCAATATCAAAAATAAAAACATGTTTTACTCAAAGTATCTCATCAACATGCAATATGACATCAGCTAAGGCTATCTCATAATCTAACATGTGATATAAACATAAAACATATAGATTAAGCATGATATCTCATAAACAACATGTGATACATCAGTAATCCATCTATCATCATACATCATCAAAAATATAAATGTCCGTGTACAAAACAATGTGTCTCAAAAGTACATCTGATACAATGAGCCATCATGGGCATCTATACAAATAATGTGTGCCTTCATCACGAGGCATAATAAAAAACACTATATAACATCTGTACAAAAATGTGCCTTCATCACGAGGCATGATAAAAAATAATACATATACATCCATACAAAAGTATGCCTTCATATCGAGGTGATACACCAAAAAAATACATCTAGTACATCAATAAGAGAGTCAACCATGACTCTCACCCTCTCTCAGGACTTCCTGGCCTAGGGCCCTGAGGAGGGGGGCATCTGATGTGATGGTCATGTGTAGAGGTGCTACTCATGTTACACTGTAGGACCCATGAACTGATCTGGCTGATCTATGAGATGTTGTCCTCTGGGATCTAGATCTGGACCTGCTAACTATCTAACTGATCAACTCAGGAGTAGCCTCTATCCCTCTGGAATGGCCTGGTGGTACAATGCCTTATAATAAGAGGCCTCGCCACTAGCTCTCATTATATCCATTAGTATATCTGGTAGCCCAAATGTGGAAGAGGTCCACAGTAGAGCACCATGCTCTCTTGTCACTTTGGCCATGTCTGCCTAAACCTATGTGTGCTCTGTCATCCACTGAACCTGTCTCACTTGCCACTATCCCTCTCTCCTCCTGCTAGTTGTAGACTATCTATGATCTCCTAATCTCACTTAGTGATGGCTTGTATTCTCTCTTTCCTGGCCTGATCTCACTCTATCACGAGTTGATCCCCATCTGTGATAGCCTGGTCTCTCTGAGTAATGGCCTGGTCCCTCTCAGCTGCAACCTGAAGTTGTAGAGTTATCACCTGTTGTAACTGCTATTATAAGGCATCCACCTTCCAGTATACTATCCTGTATATCCTGAACATCCTCCTCCATATCCTCACCACTCCCACCATCTCCTCCACCTCCTGGTGGACTATGTGTGGTGGACTCATGTGAGGGGGTGATGGAGGTGTCTGCAATGGTTCCTGCAATGGAACCTGAAGGGGCATCTGTGGTGCCAATACCTGTGGCTACACCACTACCTGTTGTTGTACTAACACCTACCTGCTTGTTATACTAAAACCACTTGTTGCACTGGTACCCCTATATGTGGTCCTCCCTGTGGATCTACCTATACCTGAGCATGTGCCCTGTGCCCTAGGATCTGGGCCCTGTCCCCCTTGTGTTGTTGCATCCAATACCTCCTGTGGTATAGTCAATCTACGTGATAACATTGTCGCATACCACACTGCATAATCTAGGGTAGTCCCTGGATCCACTATTTGCTGCCCGTTGTACCCAAGGTTGTGGAACCACCTGTAAAAATCTAGTGTGTGCTCGACCCAACCTGATCCAAGGCCCCATGTGGAAGACCTCTCTGAATCTACATGCATACCACATCTCATCACCAGGAATCCCCTGGATGAGACCAAACTGATGCTGGACCCTGTCCACTCTGTACCACTCCAGGATATAGCTCCTGCTCTCAAGGATGAAATGATCTACTCCTGTGGTACTCAACTCAACTACATCTTGAGGCCACTGGTACAACTTATAGGGGCACCATGTGATCATATGGGGTTGTACCTAATCAAACTCTTGCCTATAATAATAAATGTCTCCCATGTGGCTGTGAATGTCATCTCCATCTGGAACCTAGCCCATAACAGAAGGCTCTCCAATAACTCAAGCTCTCAAAGCTCCTGTAAGGGTGGCCTATCACAATATGATCCCAAGCCCATATCTGTAATAAAGTGGCAGGACCCACTAACCTCTATCCATGATAAGCTATCAAGTGTAAATCAGAGTATAAATGAGCCAGTATACACTGACCCCAGTAGTACACCTCTCCCTGAAGAAGGCCGTGAATCACTCCAATGAGACCCAGAGGGAACTGAGCACCAGTCTTGTCAGGAAACAATATGCCATTGACAAGAGCTAATAAAAATACAGGGACCCGTCCTAGCCATGATCGGCCATGCACCTCCTAATGAAATTGTCATACCCGGTGGGGTATATCTGTCACTCCAAATAGCTCATGGTTGTATATCGCTCAAGTACGGTCCTAGTGACCATTGTATGTGATCAAATGACCCTGAATAGCAACTCGTAAGATCTACTAAACATCCTCCAATGTAATACTCATCTCACTAGTAGGCATTTGGAAGGTCTAACTCTCACTCCACCATCTCTCAGCTAAGGTTGTGAGTAGGTCATGATCTAAGGTAATCTGTGGCATGTGAGCCACGTAAGATAAACCAGTCACCTCTAGGGTGATCTCTAAGAAAATCTAGTGGTGTTGGTTAAACTTCACCTCATATGCCCGAAGTCGCCCATGTCACTCCCACACCACAAGCACATCCAAGTCCTCCTGTGGAACTAATTAGGTCATTTATTATGATCTTATTCTTCTATTCTAATTTTTCATCTATATTTATATTATTTCTATTATATCATTAATTTTTTCTATAATTCATCTATTTTTACCATCCGGGTTTGTAAAAACCTTCATTTTCTTCTAAGAGAAATTTTAAAATGTCTTTTGTGCATGGGCACACCCTGAGTGCACCAAGTGCACACCCCTAGTGCATAGTGCACACGTGCCAACTCTTCATTGTACTAGCACATTTCCTCTTCAGGTGCATAGGTGCACTCCTCAAAAGCATTTTCTTTATATAGGCACATTTTCTTTTTTTGCATTTAAAGCAATGCACACTGCCCTTTTGCATAGGCACATTCTCTTGTGCATAGGTGCATATGCACCCATTTTTGCCCTAGACCAACAAAATGGTGCATAGGTGCACCCTTTTTGCACTAGCATATGCATGCACCCCACTGCAAAACCTTTTTGCAAAAACAATTAAAAAAATGAAAGTTAAAAGCCAATAAGGTGCATAGGTGCACTCAGTTATGCACCAACACATATGTGCCCATGCAACCGCTAGCGTAGGTGCACCCCCCCATTTTTACCCTAAATTTTAACCCTAAAAATGCATGAATTTTAACAAAAAAAATAAATGCTTTAAAACAGAGGGTAAAAGGGGAGCTTTGTGTACCTGTGGTCCATCCACTGGGAGCCTCATGTAGTCTCTCACGTGATCCACAGTGTCTCCAGTTCTGCACCCTCACCATTTCCTCCCATAGGTCAGAGCTCAAATCAACAGTAAAATGGTAAGTGAATGTGGTAAATAAATTGGCCGTGATGGCTTATATACCCATTTTTACCTTCCGCGACATGTTTCTCACCCCTGAAGTGCCTTGAGACCATCATGGTTCTTCTAAAATTCTTCTAACACTTGTCACGATGATTATTTTTAATAAATAATTATTTTTGCACCCGTTTCGTTACGTTGGGGCATATTTTTGCTTCTCAATGGCCTTTTCTACTACCTGGGGCATATTTTTGCCTTACGGTCACTTTTAACATTGTCTCATGACTTCGTTATTTCTTCTATAATATTTTCTTATGTAAAAATTAAAAAATTAAAAAAACCCAAATTTTTTTCAAAAAAAATTGGTAAAATCATTAAAAATCCAAAAAATTGTAAAAATTTAAAAATTTTACAAAAAATGGTAAACGTATCGCAGCTGAAGCCTGTATCAAGTGCATTATCCTCGAACATCGAAATTTGTCCTACAAAAACATATTTCTAAGGTTCTTGCTTGTTCTGGTCTCAAATGACTTGTGGATCATCGTGATCTACCTCCATTAACAAAAGCTAGGTTGCATGCTATGTCGGTACTCCCGTGCAACAGTGAGTTGCCAGAGACTGTGTCATAGTGCATGAAAGCTTTTCCATGGGACTACTTGTGTCCTCTGTTATTCCCCTTGCATGTATCCTTGCTTGGGGCACCATTTTTAACCCTTTTCATTACAACACGAACATTTGGGAACTGCAGCTTGATAACAAAAACATTGGTGCAACTGTCTTGAATGTTGTTTGTTTGAGTATGTGTGATTGTACTGGTTTCTCTGTTAGGTTAGCTGGTTTACTTTCTCGTATTGCATTGCATTATGTATGTTGCATTGAGTTAAGCATCATTTTACTTTCTCGTATTGCATTGCATTATGTATGTTGCATGGAGTTACATATTTTTAGCAATGAACAAATGTTAGTAATTTAGCTTTTCATGTTATCTTACACTTTTGTTTATTTCAATAAAGGCCGATGATGTAGACCTAGGGGAAAAATGATATAACAAAGTTGCTTATTGAAAGGTTGGATGCAAAGATTGGGCTTGTCTTATATTCTCCATTATCATTTCTTCTCCATTATCATTTATTACCATTACTAATTTTTCTTCTAAATCACCTGGGGCAATAAACAACCATGTTTATCCCTATCCTTATTCCTTCTAAATACCAAGGTTTTGTGCCCATTCTATTCTATTTTCTTCTATCCATTTCAATCATATTTTCGATCGTCGATTGACTTCTTCTATCACCCCATCGACACTTGAGGGGGAATCCTTCATCCTACTAATTTTTCTTCAAAAATTTACTTGTTTATGCTTGTCTACTATATTTGAAGTGAAGTCACTTACTTCACCTCAAACAGGGGCAAATGTAGACACCTAAATTCTGCTTTTGCAATCTTATTGCCAAACGCACACAAATCACTCTCATTCTTACCAATTCCATTATAATTAGTGATTTCCACTAATTAACTAATGTTTCTTACCACTTTGGTCAATTAGCAAGCTTTTTGATTATCACCTAACCCCTTTCACATTCAGGATGCCACTTTACGATGAATCGTAAGTCAAAATCCTCTTCAAAATAGACAATTAGCGATTATTAGCTAATTAAGCCTATTTTGCCCTTGTTTTGGTCAATATACCCTACTATTGGCTCAAACCCCTCTTCCAACCACTCAAAATCACCCCATTTCTCTTCACAATGTCTCGACAAGCTTCAAAAGTTTATCATAGCCTCCTAGTTGACCCTAAGTGGTTGATTAAGGCTCACACATCTTAATCACTTGGTAATTCACTAATTGTGATTAGCAAAGCTTAATCATGATTAGCAATTCTAATCTAATTTGGGATTTTAGTCCCACATGCACCAAAATACAAGTTTTCCCAAATGGAAAACTATAAAAAGGACTCACCTCATACCTTAATACTTTACACCATGCTTTGATTTGCATCTCATATAATAAATATGATTTATAACCAAGCTCAATCCTTGCCTAAAGCCTTCAACAAGGTTAGTAGATGGATATCTAAAGTGACTTTGTAAGTCATTTGGAGAGGCCATTTCACCTTGTTTGGAGTAGCAACCATAACCAATTTGATTTCCCTCTTAGGTCTATTTAGGCCCATGTTAGGTAATTGAACATATTAGTAGGCATGTTTAGTTAGATTTTGAATTGTATTCATGTTAGTTAAGCATTCCTTTAAGCTTCTATCTTTAATGTTACATTCCTAGACTTAGAGCCTTGGATCACACTTACACTTGCACATACACCAAGGATAACTACAGGAAGCTTGATCACACTTGAGGGCATGTAGTATAACACTTGGATTCATTTGACAGGGGTTGACTACCAAGGGTAGTCCATCCTCACCACACATTAATTTCTCCTTTTATTATCTAATGCTTTGATAAAGATTATTCTTGGTATCTAGGTTTTATACTTTTTTGTAGGTCATTACAGGTTGTACCAAGGTTGTGTGAACAAGAGTGACATACAACGATGCAAATTTCCAAGTAAACAAAGCACGTAAAAAGTTACATAAGATGATCGTTAAAGGGTTCAAGACCATACAATACCAATCATGATTGTACAATACCAAGAAAGACCGTATAGAATCAAGGTAAGGTTGTCCAGTAGTTGTATGGTCTTACACCAATTCATTCTCTGATTCCATTCTTAGGACAAAACATCTTCAGGTTCAAAAAACCTATTTTCCTAGTCTACGAATCCAAATCTCCTATGTTGCACTCTGTACAACTAAGTTTGTATCTCCTATTATGTATTTGAGATATCATTCTATCATTTATCATTGTTGCAAGTATTAAAGTATTGTTTTGATTATGAATGATTAATTGCAAGTTAATTAGATCAAAATAACCCCTATAATGAACCTTTACATCATATATTGCATAATGTGTGTGTGCGTGTGCGTGCGTGTGTGTGTATATATAGAAATAAATTAACAAACTAAATAAATGGTAAATGGCTGGGATAAATGCCAAATGATTAGAAATTTAGGGTATTACAAAAATTAATTTCATATCCTCTTGATGTGGAATGGAGTGTGCTCATGTCTGAAATGAGTAGTATCGAGATAAAATGAGTTTTGACCAAATTAGCCTACAAAGTGAACTAACCAATGTAAAAGTGAATAGGAAAATGTTCAGAAAGAGTGATACTATCAAAAACACTAACACGTTGATCATTAGAGATGTAAAAAAGATAAAAGACCTTGTTCTATAAGCATGAAATGATCCAGTCTTTTAATAACTCTATCTTGGTATTGTCAAAAGTTGGACTAAGATAACCAATTTGAGGCTATAGACACAAAATTCATGCACATATTACTATTTTGTTATGTCGTCATTATATTGTTATATGCATTAATCTTAAGCAAGAAAATTATTCACTAGTGACATAATCCATTGTCCATCTACGTCTTTGATTACTTTTTATTATAACCATCTTGTATACCTGTCATTTCTATATCTACTTCTGATTAGGTCACATGGATCCTTATTTGTTTGTCTTCTCACATTTTTCGTCATTTATCACATGACACTAGCGCACACTCTAGACACTAACACATAGGCGGTGGTGTCCATTTTGGGTGCTCTTGTCCTATTTGTTATTTTTACTCGTTTTGACAATTATGGTCGTATTTTTCACTTTTCTTATCCTTATCATGTGTTCATAGTTGGCATTTTTTCTCACTAGTATTGAAATTCAAACAAGAGACTCATATATATACACAACATACACACTATTATTCTGGCTGGAAATTCTAAGGGACTATCTCATCTACATATTATCACTACTATCACAAGGGACTACATTTTTGGGCATCATACACTACATAAGAAGGGGAAGTTAAGAATTCCATATCACACATTTGCATCTAAGCTAATTATATCATGCTATCTTGGCATCATTGGTGCAAGGTCAATCTAAGGAAATTATTTCACACATAAGCACACATAACTACATGGAGTCTAAAATGTAATGTAGCACTCAGTACTAAGATCACTCTTCAGGTGACTGTCAGGGTCAGTCTAACTTACATTTTTAATTCAGATCTAATATGTTTGTGAGCTTATGCAAATATCTAGGGTTTGTTTTGCAAGTTATAAGTAACATCAAAACCCTAACAGCGAAGTCAAAGTGACAAAGTAGATATGTTGGCATGTAGGCCTAATAGGTATTTTCATTGATGTAAAACCACATTAATGATAAAGTGGATGTTTTAGGATTATGGTATGATGATGTTTGAGATGCTAACACACATATTCATATATGTTTGAGTTGTTACAGGGAGATTCAGTGAAGTATGTTTGCTCTAGCAAGCCTATACAAGTGCCTAAGAAGTGTAGCTTGACAGATGTGAGCTTCTTGGATGTTGGAGAAGCATGTTGAAAACATTATGCATATCAGGTTTTGAGGGTTCTTGAGCACTCACATCAGTGGTATAGTGCAGATACAGGTGGTTCACCATGTTACAGGTGCTCATTGGGAGCAGGTAACTAGCTTAGAGGTGTGATAGAGTGCATTAGGGCCAGATGAGCTCATGGAAGCATATAAATAGGTATATCATGGCATATGAGGTATGTTTGGGTAATTTCTAGAGATTCCATGTTCAATTATTGCACTCTTTCAGTTGGTCCTAGTTGTTACATGAAGAATCAAACTATGTAAGGCTATGGTAATGTCTTAGTGACTGGAAAGATTGAGCCATGGTATTGAATATTATGATGATTGGAGATGTTATTATGATGTTTCATAGTTGCTCTTAGAAAAAATTTATAGGTTCCCATGATGATGAATTTTGCAAGATATGCAAGTTTTGGTGAGATAGGGTCAAGAACAGTGTAAAATCTAGCTCGAAGTTTGAACTTTTGATGCTCGTTGTGAATATGTGATTTGCATGGGACCTTTGGATTTCAAGGTATCTTTCTAAAGTGAGTTTATATGGTTTCACAAAAATAATGAGGTCATTTGATCATCACGTTTTTATGAACGAATGTTAAGAAGGTAAGAAGGTCAAAAACCCTAGTTAAACCCTAGCTAGGAGCAGTTTGCAAAAGGTGAATTATTATGACCTATTTTTGATTGCTTCCTATAAAATGTGATGATTATGTTGTATTATAATCCTCATATTTCCATCATAAATGTATATTTGAGGTCTTGACCATATGTGGGCCCCACCTTAAAAATACAGTTTTATGAAGAGTTTCAGTTTAGGACAAGTTGGTCCAAAGGAGTGATATGCCAAATTGATGTTGTATGATGAATGTGAGTTTTTATTGATTTCCAATGGAGGTTTCAGACAATTTCATGCAGTTTCATGAGGTTTTGAGGTCCAAACAGGTTGACTGGTCAAAGGGTAGTTTTGGGATCTCAAAAAGCAGTCTTCAGTGTTTTGGCCATATCTTGAGTTACAAGGTGATTCCTTGGATGATTAAAGTTGTGTTGGAAATAGGATTCATATATATTTCTATTGATATATTTCTTGTCTCATGATGAGGTCATATGATAGGGTTTTCATGGCATTATTTGAGCAAGAATATTTTTGGCAGTTCAAGACAACATCTATTTTTGTGCAAGTTTGATGTTGTTTGAAGCATGAGATGGATTGGGTGATGCTTCCTATCACCTGGAATGTGAAGAGGGATTAATTTTTCATCCAATTAATATAATTTTAAGGTATTTAATTGAATGTATATTTATTTTATGAGCTAACCTTTGAAACAACATTTTTGGCAGGTTGATTTTGTGAAGGCAAATATTGCTGTGGTTTTAATTGAGAGATGTTTCATGACTTATGACATGATTATAAGTGTTATAAAGGTTCTAAAATTTATTTTCAGTTGTCACATGGAATTTTTCATTCAGTATGATTGATTTGGTGGCAGTATGAAGTTTGCAGGGTGTTGAAGGGTGTAGGAAACAACTGTTTTGAGAATTGTAAAGGGAACTGGGCCCAGTAAATGAAATAATTTGATTGGTTGATATTAAGTGTAACCATGTATCAATTTTTTATTATATTTTAATCATATGTAAGGGTTCATGGGTCATGAAAAATTATTGTACTCATGTTACGACAATTTTAAGATTGTGCATGTGGGGTTTTGAGACATTTTTGGCACATAAAATGATGTTTTTGGCTAGGCCGGCCTACTTGGGTCATATGTGGCTGTTGTGAATTAATTAAATGATTTTCATGGGTCAATTTATCATGAAGGACCGACCTATTTTGGTTTGGAAGGAAGAAATGGCATATTTAAGTGCTTGTTTGAGCTCATTTTGTGAGCTAGTGCATCATGGTGGAAGGTGTGTGACCTAGAGAGAGATATTTTGCAGGTATGAGAACATGTTTTGAAGACTGGGGAAGAGAATTATAGGTTAAGGAAGATACATTTAGCATGAGAGCAAGAAGATAGAGCAAAGAAAGTGAAGAAAGAACAAGTTTGATGCCCAAGGGTATGAGCTAGGGTTTGTGAGTTGAATTAGTGATCTCCATCAGTTGTGGCAGAAGAAAAGGTATAGAGATCAAATATATTCAGGTGGCTGATTTGGTGCTTGGTCATCTTTAGGGGGTTGTATCCTCCTTTTGGAGTGGGTGCTTCACTAAATTAGGGGTTGGTGCTCCTTGTAGGGTTGGTGCTCTACTAAACTAGGGGTTGGTGCTCCTTGTGTAGTTGGTGCTACACTAAATTACTTTTATTTGAGTAATATAAGTAGAGTTTCAGTGTTTTTTCTTCCCCATGAGGGTTTCCTCCTTAATTTTGGTGTCTTTTTTACTCTCTTTCTCTTGATTTTACTTAGGTTTTTTGATATGTTTATGTTTGCACACATATGGTACATGGTTGAATAAATGGTTGTATGGATGATAACATATGAATGATGTGTTAAATGAAAATAAAATTTAATTAAAGGTTGATTCCCCCCCCCTCTCAATCCCTTGCGCTTCTAACAATTGGTATCAAAGTTTGTCATTTGCAGAATTTTGACAACTTGAAGGAGATCCTAGAAGCACAATAGAAACAAATGGAGTAATCAATAATTGAAATCCATGGCCAAGAAGGATATGAAGAAACCATAAAAGATCTCAAAGTTAGCTAGAGAAATTTCATTCATATTTGAGCACAAAGGAGGAGGAATGTGAAATACTAAGAAACAAATGAGGTGTGTGTGCATGGAGAGGTTGACATCATGATATGTAATCTACAAGAGGATTTGGTATTCCATATAATGGAGAACATCATATTGAAGACTAAAATAAAGCATTTGAAAAAATCCCTAAAGGTGAAGGAAGATGTATGTTCCGAGTATGAAGAAAAGTTAAAGGCCCTTGAATCAGATTTGAAGGATGTAACTAGTGATTTGAATATGTATGAAATATTTGAGAAGAAATCCAAAGTTCTTAATGAGTGTTCTAGAAGGAAAAGGACATAGATGAAAAATCAAGCCTAGGGTTTCAAGGAAAGCATGATCATGAAGTTGATCCAAGCACTAAACCAACTGAGAAGGTGACTCAAAAGGTTGATACAAGAAGGCCTACCATTAGACAACCTAATGCTATGAGGTATGGTTCTTCATTTCAATGGATATTGTTTTGTTTGTCATGATTTTTGTCATAGAGCTAGAGATTGCAAAAAGAGGTTTCTTAGGAGATGATAGAGTGTCTTCAAGGGTGAATGTTACTCATGTTGTGAATATGAACATAGAGCTAAAGATTGTGGATGGAATCTAAGAGTGTTTGAACCTAGAAGGAACAAGAATGATGTGGTATGTTATTAGTGTCACAAAAAAGGGCATGTTGCAATATATTGTCACCAATTGGGATCTTCAACGTATTCTAGCACATTTCAAGCTTTCTAATGGAAGTGTGTTCATAGAAAAAGAAACTCATGAATGATCTAAGGATTTCTGAAATAGATATTAAGGATAAGAAGTTGGTTTTCTAGCAAGAAAATCCAAGGAATCTGATTCAAAGTCATATTTGCAGCCTAAGTTCAATTAGGATGAATTATGTTAATGACATCCCAATTTTTGAAAAGATCAATGACATTTCAATCTTATGTTCAATGGAAGTTAATTTGACTCAAATAAAAGTGAATCACGAAATAGGAAGAATTTTGAGTCATTTAACCATATGAATCAAGTTTGGAACATAAGGTATGGAATGAAATGGATGGGGGTTCCCATTGGATATTGTGGTCTTTTTGGGCATGTAAAGTGTCTGAATATTGAGTTTGTGACCACTTGTCATTAGTGTATGTTCTGAGAAAGGTGAATAAGATTAGGTTGCAGTTTTCTTCATAAGAATCATGAAAGGTGTGTCATCTTGTCTTAAATGTTGTCACAATGTATCTTGAATCTTGAGCAAGATTCTGTTGATTTCTATATGGATTGACTATGTAGGCATCAATGAGCCTTTTTGGGACACTTTTTGATCAATAAGAAAAAATTATGGTTTTAGGATTCTATAAATGTTTAACAATCTCAGGATTTCAAATAACTTATGTAATCAAAAATTCTAGGTGTCATAATCATGCATTCACCAATCAAGTGAGTCAACAATCAAAGTTGATTTATGAATTAACAATGTCATTGATGAATGTGACTTCAAGATGAAACAAACTTGTCCCCCTAGGCATCAATGTGTCAGCTTGTAATGACCAATTGGGTGTCTTTTGTCAAATTCTGACCTTAAGTTGTATGATAAGAACATGATATTTTAAGTATTCAATAAATTATAATCTAGTTTGAGTATGAAATTGAATGTGGATGTTAAGTCTCTTACTTAAATAAGATGTAACTTTTGTAATGAGTATGAAGACCCTGAATCAATTTCTCTCCCAAGTATTGTAAAACATTCCCATCAATGTTGATCATTATATCCTCTGAAATTTGAGATCATGTTTTGAGGCGTTACCAAATAGCTTGAAGGAAAAAGTAGAAATCTTGTGCATTTTCTTCTCATAAGAATCATAAAGCCAATCAGTAATCCCAAAATTTATAAGATTGATCTGAGAGTAAGTGATTTAATTGGAGTTTATGCACATATATGTCTTGAAGACGTCACTTGTCAAGAGTGGTTTTATCTGAGTGTAAGAATTTGCTTGCCTATTGATCAATGTATGTCCTTTGTATCAATGCAAGGTGGTTGATCATGTGTCTCATTTGAAGTTGTATGAACTTCCATCAAATTTTTTCAAGGTCATTAACAATCAATCTTTGTATCAAAGTGAGGAATCCTTCATGGCCTAGAAGTTCTGTTCCAAATTTAAAAAATCTGTAAATGGTACTAATTCCCTGGTCCTTCAAAAATGACTTAGGACATATGATTTGATGTGTTTTAGAAATAACTATAAAAATTCCTTCAAGGTACAAAAAAATCTTTGGTCCCTTATTTTATGGTAAGGACCTTGCAAGACATCCATTAGCCCCAAAATAAGTTATCAAGGAAGGGATGCCACTTCGAAAAAGTTGAATGAATTAAGGCTTTCCAAATTTTCAAATGCTTTGAAACAATGAATCTTCTACACTACATCAAGTCATGATGTCTTCTCTTTGAATCTCTTCATAATAAAGAAAGTTGTAAGTTCAACTACAATGAATCTTAAAAACTAGGTCATGTAGAAGGCATCAAAATGATTCTCTTCAGTTTTTAAAGGTCTTATCTTGTCAGGAGTGTCTTCCTTCAAGATATTTTATCCAAAAATATACAGCTATTCAAACCTCTCCATAACGAGTTTCAGAAACTCTCCTCGCAAGGTTTGCATCTGAGTGGTTACCCTTTTAGATACCTATTCTATTCATTTTGAATATAATGCATCTAATGAAATTTTTTCATAAAACTCCTTTAAAAAAATTTCTCATGAGGCATAGTGGGTGATTTTAGAATAACATTTTAGTCTATCAAATTGTAAGAAACTTTTGAATGACCAAAATGTTGAATTGACCAAATTTTTTGATGGTCCATGACTAAATTTATCTGTATGAAGAATTGGTTGTAATGGTATTGTTCAATTTGATGTTCTAACATGCATTTAGTTATATGAGCGTACAAATAATGCTATAGATATTCAAAAGGAAGCTGTGATAAGAGTTCATTCAGTTCATTATAGTAGGGATTCAATGCCTATTTTATCAGTGTGTAATCAAGTTATAGCTTGTTTGAAAAAGTCTTCTATGAATGTATTTAAATGGAATCAATTCAAAGGTAAATAGTTGAATTGTTACTATCTAGGCTTGGATAGTAACTAATGTATTGTCAATGGAAACGATTGACCATGATTGTTTTATTGTCCAGAAATGTGTATCAATTTAATACCCTTTATGTGTAGAGTATGTTATGTACAAAACAATGTGCATCTTAAATTTAGAGAGTATAAGTTGGTCCTTCTCAGTAAACGGCATCAAAAGACCAACGTTGCATAATGCCTTGGTTTAAGTAGATGTTAGATATTTTTCTTAAGATCATGAAGGAGCTAGGAACGATCCTCATGTAGAAATCAGTTTGGTAATAAAGCCATGTTGATGAAAAAAAAAAATCCTTGGATTTATTTATTATGTAGTGTATTCAAGTAGATTAAATGCATCATAAGATGGTACAAGTCATAGCATACATTGGAATAGACTAAAAATATGTGATATGAGAACAATCCATGAAGTTCCCTCACAAGTATGTACAGAATCTTTGCAAAATTTTATGGGGGGTGAACATGGATCATATTGAACCGTCGTGGAAAGCTTGTGTTATGATCATAAAAAAATGTTAAATTCTCAATTATGACATTTAGTAAGTTGATAGCTGAAAATTAGGCATGTTGATTCTATGATTGCAACCACAAGTCACAGTGATGATGCACTTCAGTTCCCTACCAATTTAATATCAAGGGAAAACATAACCTTATAAGCCAAGAATGCATAAATGAATCCTTGACTGAATAATCATGTCAGATGTTACCCCAAAGGCCAAAGATAAGCTCTTGCAGATCACAGAATATCAATTTGATCCTATTACAAATGACTAATTAGTTAGGTTATAGTTTCAGTGGACAAATCACTAATTAACCAAATATAGCCATGTTATACAAATAAGGATTATCTTGTCCAGGTTATATGAAACATATGAATTTACATACATACAAGATATGAGGTGTAAAAAGGTATTGGAATATTCAATGGTTAATACAATCAAATGATAGTAGAAAATAAGCAATAAAGGATCAGTTTGAAAACTACCTCAGAAGGAATGACTAATCAAGTTGTGAACAGGGTAAGAATTTAATGCTCACTAAATTGTCTTTGACTTCAAGTTAGTCGCAAGCCTAAATATGTACATTGGTGGCCCCTAAAGTGTTTATTGATTCAAACATTTAATGATTATTACTCTTTTCAAGTGGAGTGCATCATCAAGAATTGGAGAAACTCTTATGAGAGGTAAGTGAATAATGATGTTCTCCTCATCTATGTTTGGTTGTCATGTAATTTAAATTGGTGTTTGGGACTCTCTCAAGAATATAGGAAAAATGAATAATTTCCATATTTATCCAATAGTTGAAAATGAATTTTTGATTGAAGTATAGAAACTATCAAGTTGCATCATGGTGCAAGAATAATGATCTTTTTAAGTGTTTGCGAAGGTTATCTTTGTCTATCTGGGTCAAATTTTGGATCTATTAAACCCTAAAAAGTTGCTTATGACTACCAATTCTAAATAGTTGATTTCAATATTTGCAGTAATTTTGTAAAATTATTTTACTAAGAACATTGAAATGAGGTATATCAGATCTAAGCATACATGCAAATAAAAGTGGATATTCTACCAGAAGAAATATACAAAACAAGAGATATAAATCAACACCAGATTTAACGTGGTTCACCCAGTGTGGGCTACGTCCACCAAGAAACAAGCCAATCTATTATCCAAAGCTTTGACAAGATATACAATGAAGATTTACAATCTTCCACACCTCTCAGATGTACAGTACTTTCTTTCTCTCAAGCTTTTGCTTCTTCTCCAAGAATTCTCTCTCTCACAATTATTCTCACAATAATCATCAACTTTTGCAAGTTCTTCTTAATTCTTACTTCTAAAACCTAGATTTCATGCTTATATACGCATATAAAAACTTAGGGCACTTAGCCATGCAATTACAATCAATAGATCTACTTTAATACTAAAAATAGATCTAATTCCTGAGAGTTAATTAAAACACTCACACACAGGTAACCGATGTCGGTTAGCCCTAACCGATGTCGGTTCCTCCTTTCCTGACCGATGTCGGTCATAGGTGACCGATGCCAGTCCCTCCATAACCGATGTTGGTTACTGTGTTTTCCAGCAAGTTTCATATTGCATGCTAATCTGAAGTAATTGAGCTCCACAACTCAACAATCTCCCACTTGGAGATTAATTACTGCACCATACCTGTACAACATCATTCTTGGATCCTTCCTTAGCTTTGTTTCTTCCTCTTCAAGTCTCAAACTCGAAGACCAACAGAAGTGGAGTGTAGCTCCAACTTCTCCTTTGCTAATGGCTTTGTTAGCATATCCGCAGGGTTCTCACTCGTATGAATCTTTTTCCAGATTCAACTGCCCATCCTCCAATACCTGTCGTATGAAGTGATACCTCAACTGAATGTGTTTCATTCTTGAATGAAACACTGAGTTCTTTTCCAAATGAATTGCACTCTGACTGTCACTGAACAATTTACAATCATCTTGCTCCTTTCCCAACTCTTCCATGAACCTACTCATCCATATCATCTCCTTGCTAGCCTCTGTAGCTGCAACATACTCTGCCTCTGTAGTAGACAAAGCCACAACCTTCTGCAATCTTGAAATCCAGCTAACTGTCATCCCACCTACTGTGAAAATATATCCAGTAGTGCTCCTCCTACCATCCAGATCTCCATCCATATCTGAATCAACATAGCCACATAATGAAATATCTGAACCTCCATAGCATAACTGCATGCTAGATGTCCCTTTCAAATACCTGAGTATCCATTGGACTGCTTTCCAATGCTCTTTACGTGGATTGGCCATATATCTACTCACCACTCCCATTGCCTGTGCAATGTCTGGTCTGGTACAAACCATAACATACATGAGACTCCCAACTGCTGAAGCATATGGCACTCGTGTCATGTATTTGACCTCCTCATGTGATGAAGGACACTGATCTTTCTCAATTTGAAGTGTCCAGCCATAGGTGTACTAACAGGTTTTGCATTCTGCATCTTGAACCTTTCTAACACCCTGTGGATATAATCCTCCTAAGACAAATATAATTTCTTGTTCTTCCTGTCTCTGTGTATTTGCATGCCAAGGATTCTTTTTGCAGCTCCTAAATCCTTCATAGAAAATGTGTGAGCTAGCTTTCCCTTAAGCTCACCAATGTCCTGCATACTAGATCCTGCAATAAGCATATCATCCACATACAGTAACAAAATAATATAGCTCCCATTTTCAAGCTTCTTGAAATAAACACAATGGTCAGATTCACATCTCAAGTAACCATGCTCATGCATAAAACTATCAAACCTCATGTACCATTTGCCTTGGAGCTTGCTTGAGCCCATATAGGCTCTTTTTCAACCTGCACACTAATTTCTCCTTACCCTTGACTTCATACCCAAGTGGCTGCTGCATATAAATCTCTTCATCCAAATCACCATGAAGGAAAGTCATCTTCACATCTAGTTTCTCTAAATGCAAATCCTCTACTGCAACTAAACTCAATACAGTACGAATAGAAGTCATCTTAACAACAGGAGAAAATATTTCACCAAAGTCAATACCTACTTTCTGTGTAAATCCCTTTACTACAAGCCTTGCCTTGTACCTTTTCTGTCCACCCTCTTCTTCCTTGATCCTGTAAACCCACTTGTTCTGCAATGTCCTCTTACCTGCTGGCAACTTAACCAAATCCCAAGTCTGGTTCTGTTCCAAGGAGTCCATCTCCTCATCCATGCCATGCTCCCACTGGACGTGGGTCTTATCCTGCATTGCTTCTTCAAAACTTTCTGGTTCACCATTATCAGTCAATAATAAATAAAATAGAGAAGGTGTAAATCTTTCTGGAGGTTTACTTACCCTTTGTGACCTTCTCACAGGAGTTTGGGGTACCAGAGGCTCATTCTGGACCCTCCTGGACATTTGTATCCAAATCTGTCAGTGACCGATGCCGGTCACCTGTAACCGACGTCGGTTCTGCTAACCGATGTCGGTTTGGCTCTTCTGTAACCGATACCGGTTCTGATGACTGATGTCAGTCAGGGGTCAACCGACACCGGTTACTGTGTAACCCTGTCGGTATTACTTTTAAATCTGAGAGTTCATTTTCATTCACAAACTTCTCAACCGGTTCATCCTTGGGTACCAAAATTTGATCCCTGTACATTCTCTTTTCATTCCATTCAATATCACGACTCCTAATAATTTTAGAATTCTCTAAATCCCAAAAATGGAATCTGAAATCACCAGATCCATAACCAATGAAAGTGCATCTCTTGGATTTTGCATCCAACTTTTTCCTATTTTCCTTATCAATATGCACAAAAGCTTCTGAACCAAAAACTTTAAGAAAAGAAAGATCTACCTCTTTTCTGGTCCAAGCTTCCTCTGGTATTCCTCCATCTAGTGAACTTGAAGGCCCATGGTTAATCAAATAAACTGTTGTATCAACTGCTTCTGCCCAAAACTGCAAGGGCAATCCAGAATGTATCCTCATACTTCTAGCATGTTCCATGATTGTCCTGTTCATTCTTTCTGCAACACCATTCTCTTGTGGTTTTCTTGGAACCATTCTTTCTCTACGTATATCCCATTCACTGAACAATAATCATTGAAATCCTTGCTACAGTATTCACCACCATTGTCAGATCTAAGGCACTTTAACTTTGAATTTGATTCATTCTCAACAAGGGCTTTCCATCTTTTAAAAGTCTCAAAAACATCATATTTATGTTTAATACAATAAACCCATACCTTTCTTGTAGCATCATCAATGAAAGTAACATAATACTGGGATCCTCCATGAGAAGCTACCTGATTTGGTCCCCACACATTTGAGTGTACAAGCTCCAATTTATGCTCCTTATTAGTTGCCCAACTTTGAGAAATCTCACTCTCTTTTGCTTTCCAAAGACACAATGCTCACAGAAATCAAGATCTAAATCTTTAAAATTTGATAACTTACCATTACCCTTTAAGATCTACATTCCTTTTTGACTCATATGGCCCAACCGATTATGCCACATGCATGCATCTGAATCTGAAGTAGATAATGCAGAAAAGGAATCAGTAACACAGGTAGATAAATATAATGTTCCTACCTTCTTACCTCTTGCCACAACAAAAGCACCCTTGGTGACTTTCCAAGAGTCTCCTGTAAAAGTAACCATGCAACCAGATTCACCTAGTTGCCCTGCAGAAATAAGATTCCTCCTGAGGCTTGGCACATGCCTCACATCTTTCAATACCCATGTATTTCCATTCTACAATTTTAGATGAACTTCCCCTTTACCAGTAATACTGCAAGGTTCATCATCACCCAAATAAACATGCCCAAAATTTCCCTGGACATAATTTCTGAAATAACCCTTATTAGGGGTTGCATGGAAAGAAGCTCCTGAATCTAAAACCCATGATTCAATTCTATTATCTAAAGAAAGAATAAGAGCATCTTGCATTACCTCTGCTGCAGCAAGATTTTCTTCTTTACCTTTGTCTAGTTGGTGTTTCTCTTTATCCTTTGACCAACAATCTTTTTTTGCATGTCCTTTCTTTCCACATTTCCAACAAGTAATTCCCTTACCTCTGGATTTAGATCTGTTATCCCTTGACTTTGATTTCCCATTACTCTTACTCTTGGATCTCTCCTTCTGCCTGCCCCTGCTTTCTACATTCAAAGCATTCCCAGATGATGATTCCTATGTACTCTTCCTGTGAATTTCTTCATTCAAGATTATACTAACCACATCATCAAACTTCAAAATATTATTAGCAGATGTTGTATTACTAACAACCATTACCAAGTTATCCCAACTATCAGGCAAAGAACATAAGAATAAAAGTGCTTTCACTTCATCATCAAATGGTATATCAACCGATTTTAACTGATTTACAATAGATCTGAAATCATTCAAATGACTAGATGCAGATCCATCTTCATGCATCTTAGAACTAAATAGTTTCTTCATCAAATAAACTTTATTTGAAGCACTAGGTTTTTCATATAAATTAGCAAGAGATTTCATTAACCCTACCGTAGAAGTCACTTCTGTAATATTGGAAGCCACGGATGCTGCCAGGCTCAATCTTATAGATCCCAAAGCCTTTCTGTCAAGAATCTTCCATTCTTCATCAGTCATCTTCGTAGGTCTAGACTTCTCATCCAACGGTAAATACAAATCTCTTTGATACAGATAATCCTCAATCTGCATCTTCCATAATTGATAATTTCGGCCGTCAAACTTCTCTACCTTGTATTTGTTTTCTTCTGCCATTGTTGTAGCTCCCACTCAATCAGAAAACCCTCTGTGAGTAAATCTGTCAACACACAAAACCCTCAAACAAAGCTCTGATACCAGTTGTTGGGGTTAGCACACCGGTTGTACAGATAATATATCAGATCTAAGCATACATGCAAATAAAAGTGGATATTCTACCAGAAGAAATATACAAAACAAGAGATATAAATCAATACCAGATTTAACATGGTTCACCTAGTGTGGGCTACGTCCTCCAAGAAACAAGCCAATCTATTATCCAAAGCTTTGACAAGATATACAATTGAAGATTTACAATCTTCCACACCTCTCAGATGTACATTAATTTATTTCTCTCAAGATTTTACTTCTTCTCCAAGAATTCTCTCACTCACAATTATTCTCACAATAATCATCAAATTTTGCAAGTTTTTCTTAATTCTTACTTCTAAACCCTAGCTTTCATGCTTATATAGGCGTATACAAACTTAGGGCACTTAGCCATGCAATTACAATCAATAGATCTGCTTTAATACTAAAAATAGATCTAATTCCCCGAGAGTTAATTAAAACACTCACACACAGGTAGCCCTAACCGATGTCGGTTCCTCCCTAACCGATGTCGGTTCATAAATTCATGAGCTGTTTACAAAGCCTATTAGATTGAAAATTTTTAAGAGAACAAAATCAATGATTTGATGATTGAAAATCACCTTGTTAATGTAAACTTTTGGAATGTCACATTACAATGCTCAGTACATTGAGTTCCAATGAAAAAATCTTAAATGGAATGATGAGATTGTAGTTTTATTCATCTACATGCAAATCTACTGATAAAGAATGTGGTTTAAATCAAAAAAGGTGATTTCTTTCTTTCGATGGTGTATTTTAATTTCAGATGATTTAATTTTTTTCCCAGGGGGAAATGGATGCTTGCATCTAAAATGTTTAAGGCAAATTTTCATTTTCTAAGTAAAATCAAGAAAATGGAGCTTGATTTTTGGTTGATGTTTAAATAATGTGTCAAAATCACTTGAGTGTATAGCTGATGAAAGGTGAATGATTAGTATGAGTCCTCATCAGGTATGCCTTTTATCATTAATGTAAAAAGTCAGGGAGAAGTTCAGAGGTGTTTTCCATCAATGACAAAGGGGGAGATTGTTGCATGTAGGCCTAATAGGCATTGTCATTGAAGAAAAACCACATTAATGAAAATTTGATGATTGGATGATGTTATGATGATGTTTGATGATGCTAACACACTGGTTCAAGATGTGTTATCAGCTGCTACAATGGAGATTCAGTGAGGTATGCTTGCTCTTGCAAGCCTATTCAGGTGCCTAGAGAGGTATGTTGCATGACAGGTAGAGCTTCTTGGATTACTTTAGAATAATTTTTACATGATGGATAGCCAGGATTTGAGGGTGCTTGGCACTCACAATAGTGGACATAGATGCAGATACAGGTATTATCTATGTTACAGGTGCTCATTGGGAGCATGTATGATAGGTTTGGAGGTGTGAAAGAGTGGTTTGAAGATACATGAGCTCATGGAAGCATGATTTCAGGTATATCATGGCATATGAATATTTTTGGGTCATTTTTAAGGTTTCTATGTTCAGTTATTGCATTCTTTCAGTTGACCCTAGCTTCTATAGTGAAGAAATCCCTTAAGGCATGCAAAGCATAGGTAAGTCTTGTGAGAGAGATTGAGGCCATGAATTGAAATTATGATGATTGGAGATGTTAGATTGATGTTTCATAGTGATCTTGAGAAAAAATTTAGGTGCCCATGATAGTATTTTACAAGATATGACAAGTTTTGGTGAGACAGGGTCAAAACAATTTCCATTTTGAAATGCGAGCTTCGAGTTGAACTTCATAATGCTCATTGTGAATATATGATTTACATGGGACCTTGACATAGATTTATGGTATCACCTAATGGTGGTTTTAATAAATTTAATAAAAATAATGAGGTCATTTGATCTCATGTTTTTTTGAATGAATGTTAAGAAGATAAAGTGGTCTAAATCCCTAGTTAAACCTTAGCTAGGAACACTTTGCAAAAATGAAGTATAGTTGACATATTTATTATTGAAATAGATAAAATTTTATGATTGGATGTTTATGAATCCTTATATTTCCATAAATGTATTTTGAGGTCTTGACCATATGTGGGCCCCACCTAAAAACAATAGTTTATAAAGAGAGAAGGTTTGAGGAAAAGTTGGTCCAAAGTAGCATGAAAAAAAATTGATGTTGCATGATGAATTTGAGTTTTTATTGATGTCCATGGAGGTTTCAAGATCAAGTTCATTCATGAACATGAGTGTTTTGAGGTCAAATATGTTGACTGGTCAAAGATGCAGTTTTGGGGTCTCAAATAACAGGGTCTTCAGTGTTTTGGCCATAACTTGAGTTACAGGTGGATTCCTTGATGATTAAGTTTTTTTGGAAAGAAATTCAGATAATATTTCCAATTATATATTTATTTACTCATGATGATTTCATTATGATATGGTTTCCAAGGAGCATTATTTGAGCAATAATATTTTTGGCAGTTTAGGACAGGATTTGTTTTTGTGCAAATTTGACATTGTTTGAAGCATGAGATGGATTGGGTGATGCTTCCTATCACATTAATGTGAAAGAGGGAATAATTTGGAATTAAATGAATCTAATTTTAGGTCTTGAATGCATGTATATTTTATTTTATGATCTAACCTTTGGAAACAACATTTTTTGGCAGGTTGATTTGGTGAACCACAAATCTTGTTGTGGTTTGAATAGAGGAGATGTTTCATGAATTATAACATGATTAGAAGTGTTATAAAGGTTCTACCATTTATTTTAAGTTGTCACATGAAATGTTTTGATGTAGTAGAATAAATTTTGTGGCATTATGAAGTTTCCAGGGTGTTCAAGGGTGTAGGAAACAATAGTTTTGAGAATTGTAAAGTGAACTGGGCTCAGTAAATGAAATAATTTGATTGATTTGATAAATTTGACCATGTATGAATGTTTTATGATATTTTAATCATATTTAAGGGTTCATGGGTCATGAAAAAGTATGGTACTCATGTTAGGGTAATTTTAAGATTGTGCCCATGGGGTTTTGAGCCATTTTTGGCACATGTAATGGGTTTTTGGGGCTAGGCCAACCTATTGGGTCATATGTGACTATTGTAATTCAAATTTTGAAATTTTATAGAAATTTTTTTTGGGTCACTAATTTATCATGAAGGACCGACCTATTTTGGTTTCTGGAAGGAAAGAATTCATATAAAAGTGCTTTTTGGTTCATTTTTGACTAGTGCTCTTGGAGGGAAGGTGTACGACTATTAGAGAGAGATATTTTTAGGTATGAGGAATGTTTTGAATATTTTGGAAAAAATATGTATGATAAGTTTGAGGAAGTCATGGAACATCATGATAGCAAGAAGATAGAGTAAAGAAAAGTGAAGAAAGAGTAAGTTTGAATGCCCAAGGGTATGAGCTAGGGTTTGTGATTTGAATTAGTGATCTCCATCAGTTGTGGCAGAAAATTTATCAGAGATCATACATTTTCATGTTTTGAGTTTTATTGAGTGAAGGGGGTTATCATAGTTGTGGAAGTGGATTGCATATCTATAATGAAGGGGTTGATTATCCTTGTAGAGTTGGTGCTCTACTAAAGTTAGGGGTTGGTGCTCATTGGTGAAATTGAGTGCTACACTAAATTTACTTTGATTTGATAATATAAGTGTTATTTTCAGTGATTTTATTCACCTTGAGGTTTTCCCACTTAATTCTTTGTCCTTATTGACAGAGGGGACACTTGATCTTTTCTTATGGTTTTTTTTAAAGTGTATGACTTGGATATGAGTACATGGTCACAATAAATGGTTGTATGGTTGTTAATTTTACTTGAATGGAAGATGAAACAAGAATATTAAGGACTGATTCACTTTTCTATCACCTGGGAAAGTCAATTTTACTTTGGATGTCCAAATTGGGACACCATTAATAGGATATTTTCATCCCCAAAGCTTAGGAGAAGGTTTTAGGGTCAAATATTATATTATTTTGACTCTAAAAACACATTTTTAGAGTCCCATAATCCATCAGCTATTGATACTTTATTCTTCCTCAAAACAGCAAGGATAACATGTCATGTCCTATTCCATATTAAATGAAGAAGGGAAAGTGCATCCATAGGAGCACCTAAATATCATTTTCTATTAAGTACTTATACTGTTCCTAAACATTTAGCATTTGTATCATTTTTGATTTTTCAACTTGTATATCAAATCCAATAGATTTCCAATGAGAATATTTTTAATTCAAATTTTATTAAATCATTTGGTCCAACCCCACTCCTAGGGGGATCAGAACCCTTTGACCCTTAGATCCCAAACCCTTATGGCTCCAAAGAGGTACCCATCTCCACAACACGATATGACCTATATGCATATGCAACCAGTATTTTCCAATGCCTCTGAAGAAGCTGAATTTCATAATTTCATCTACAATCACCTATATGATACAAAATCCCTCCAACTACTCCTTGACTACAAAAACTCCCTTCGTGTTGGTTTCCAAAACTCTGATATTTGCATAGTTTCCCCTGACCAAAATTTTACCCAATGTTATCCCTCATTTCCCATAGCCATGCATAACCCTCCATCCTCCCCTCATACTATTAAAAATGATAACATTAATATAGATTTTATGCATGATGAGGTTATTGCTTGTAAAAACATGGATGTTAATGACTCTACTTGTGATATTGCAAATGTAAATATAGATAATGATGTTCATGTTATTAGTCAAGTTGTATGTGAATCTATTTCTCCTGCCATTATTATTTCTGAAAATGTTTCTAATGATTGCAATGATAGATCTAACACTAGCACTCTTGCCACTTCTTTGTATGTTGATGATAATTTTAATGAAATCCTTGCTTGTGAAAATATGAATTATAGTGAACTTTGATTCTGATAATGATACTACACATGTTAATAATGATGTTTCTTCAGTTAAAATTGTTGAATTTGAATCTACACCTCCTCTTCCTTCTACTTTTGAAGCTCCTTCCAATGATGGCCATGTTGACACCAATCCTACTCCTAATACACCTCTCATTATGTCTCATGATTCTACACCTAACATCTCTGTAGATCCTCCACAGTCATCTCTTCCTATCACACCTCCATCCCCTCCTTCAACATCCACTCCCCCTTCTTAGGTTCCTATGATCACTCAAAATGGCAAGATTCAACCCCTCAATGTGCCTCTCACTTCCCAAACCATCCCCTCACAAGATATTCTCTCTCATGCATGTTGTTGGTTCTTTGCAATCCCAAGTTCATAGCCTTATCCTCGAGAGTAGAGCCTATTATGCCTCCATTCACAATAATTCCCTTTATAGAAATCCCATTCCTAAAGAGATTCACAATTTCACTTTCCCTAAGGATTTCATCATGCCTACTTTCTCATGTTTTGATGGCATCGAAAATCCCTATTTACATCTCAAACATTATCGCTTAGCCATGGCTTCTTATTCCAATGATCAATTGTTACTTAAATCCTTTCACCATAGTCTTGTTGATCATGCTCGCTAATGGTACACTCATTTTCCATATGGATTTATTAGTACTTATTATGGTATGGAGGATGTTTTTCTTAGACAATTTATTTCTAGCAATGGTCCTAAAGTCACATATGAACGTTTTCCTTCTTTATACCAAGGAAAGAATCAACCAATTTTAGATTATTTTTTATGCTTTAATTATTGCATGCATCAATTACTATTTCATTGTATTGATCTAGAAATGTAATTTATCTTTTGTCGTGGCTTAATTCCTCCATTAAAAGAAAAGATCTTGTATGATACATGTGAATCATTTACTCTATTGTGCTATAAAGTTATTGATTTAGAAAAGGACTTAATTATGGATCATGTTATAACACCACCTTCTATTTCTTCTATTCCTCCCTTTCCTACTAAGCCTTCTCCTCTCCCATCTATTGACCCTCCTACATGATCATCATCTCCACCTCCTTGCAAGCATCTTCTTTCCCTAACACCACGTTGGCATTCACCTAAGTCTTCTCCATCTCCCACTCATGAACCATTTCACATAATGCTAAACCACATGATGTCTTATGTACCTTACTTGATAAGTGGTTAATTTTTTTACCTTCCACCCAACATCATCCCCCTCATCAGTTGCAATGCCATCATGACTACCCTTTTTGCAATTTCCACCGCATCAATGGCCACCGTGACAATGACTATTATGCTCTCCATGATAGACTACAACAATTAGAAGATAAAGGTGTCATTTCCTTCTGCTCTCACTTTCATGAGTGCTCTCACTCTCATATTCCACATAGGTGAGTCTCCACCATAGTTAACTTGTCTCATTCACCTCCTCCTAAGATCATTATCTGTCCACCTCCTAAGGTCATCATCCATCCACCTCCTCCAGCTGACCCACCTATCGTCATGTCAAATCATCCTCCAAAAATCGCTACTGCATCTCATTGGCTTCCTAAGAATCCCACTTCTGCACTTCATACATCACACCCCCCATCATTGGCAACATTTCATCTGATTTCCAATTCAGCACCTATACTCACACTGTTACTATTCCACATGATCCTACTACCTGCAGCAGGCCTCTCCACCTTTGGTAGATGATATTTGTTTCCATCTCATTACCCAATGATGCACTCTAGTGTTAAGGTTCACACTTGAATGTTGATGGCACACTTCATTGATGAACCTCCCATCATCCACACTTCACGCTTTGTGCTTCACGACATATATTTTCTAGCATTTACTTGCACATGAGAGACCCATTTCCCGATGATGCACTCTTGTTCTATGGTTCATTCTTGACTGCTGAGGGGGCATTTATAAATGAACCTCATTCTCACACTAGGGGAAATCGCTCTTCTTCACCCCCTCCATTCAAATCACACGCCATTACGAATTTTAGTTTACATTTCCTTATTATACAAGTATCCATGCACTATTAGTTCATTCTTTTATCTTATATCACGTTACCATTTACATACCACATTTCATCACATACATACATTGTTATTTATCATATGCTATATTATTCACTCTTTTTCATTTGCACATCTTGTTCACTCTATTATTTAGCAATTCTTTCCACATCATAACAAATTTCAATAATCAAACAATATCTATCAAATAAATCATTCTAACATTGCATATAGAATCCAACAAACTAAACAATCACTACCAAGTCCAAATCACAATCATCACATATACAACAACACATCACAACAACACACAATACACACACACACATATATATATAATCTTGTCAAAATCATAGTTACAATATACAATCGTTGGGGGGCAAGCCCCCATGCATCAATACATAATATACAATACATCATCTATCATCCTCACTATCATTATCTACAATCATAGGAGCTCTCGAACTCAAAGCTTCACTGCTAGCTATATGTCGCTCATATCGGCCTCTATAACTCTCCAAATGGCTTTGTAATATGGAAACCTCTACTTGTCTTCTCTGCATACCGGCCTGTAACTCCACATATCACGCAAATATATCTTGAGAAAGGCTTCCTCCTCCTATAGCCTCTCTTTCTCACTTTGTCTCCGCACGAGCCTCGCTATGCTCGTTTAAAAAAATTGTACATGTGGGTATAGCTAGAGCCACTAGCTCAAAAAAATGGGCATGCTCACCCGCAATCACATCTACCCACTCTAGCATACCTCCTCCCACGAGCACATATGGGGACATGTTCCATGTTAATGTGTGTATGGAGGTATCTATAATCAGTGACCAATATGCATCACCTGCAATCATACAACAAATATTATTATTATACATTTTTGTATCTATCAACTATATCAATCAATCAACAAATACCAAATAATAATGAATGGTACTTATGCTCTGATCACGTCATTGCTATATTATCCATCTCAAGGGCAGGTGTCTAGCCCTCTAGTCCTCCACCTATTGGATCACCTGCCGCATCTACCACCACTAGAAATATCAACACCCATTGTTGTGTCACCCACCACTAACTATATGCCGCAGTGCAACCCACATCATCAACCTGTATAGGCCCTATGGCTAGATCTACCTCATATGGCCCTAGATGCACTAGTTGTGCTCCTTTCAGGCCTAGCCTCGACCTTGGTCACCTCACGGCCCTAGTAGATCGACACCATATATATGGCTCTAGGGGCACATCCTGGGCCATGCCAAACTTTCTAGACACCCGCTCACCCTAGAACAACTCTGTTGTCCCTGGGAATCGATCCTCTAACCACATGGTGCGTCAAATGCACCATAGCTCCACACCATCCTCCACCCATCTGCCATAATCTTTATATGCTCTCCATATAATGGCCCTAGGGCCCATCCAATCTAGCATCGACCTATATGTCTTAATACCCATCCTCTTACTGTGGGTACCTACCCATCTAGCTGTAAAAATCTCTGGACAATCCCAATCGGCCCTTGGCCCATTGAGTGGCCTCAATATAGCTATGTGCTCATAGGCCCACACCTGTAACAATGTTGTAGCTTTTAATCCACCCCCATGATCCTCCTGAGTAAATATGTACAAGTCCTTATACAAATGGGCCAACACACAATGTTCCCATGTAAATTTGGTACCATGCTTCTCTATACTGCAATAAATATAATGCATCTTATACAATATCCCAACTCCTCCACCCTCTACAACCATTGTCAAAGATAATACCACTACAATAAAATGTTGCAATCACGGAACCCCAGATCTCTCTATCACATCCAAGCTAATATGTGTCTCGACATATACTCGATACGATGTGAAATATTGTCATGTTGCCCTCATTTGACTACATGCATCCACTATGGCCATAATTTGTACTATATCTCCTACTATAGACAATTGTAGTATCATGTATACATCCTCTAATATCACCGTCATTTCACTTGTTGGTAACCATAATGTACAAGTATCTATGCACCATCTCTCACACAATGTAGTCAACAAAGGTATATTATGGGGTATATCCCCCAATCTTGTAATGTGACCTAGGCCAGCATGGTCTAATACATCCCACTCAGTGTCTTACAACCCCAATCCAAGAAAAATACTCAAGTGATAGCCCACCCGAAACTCTCTAGAGTGTATATCTCTCTACACAACACAAAATAACAAAATCATACTATTAGCATGTTATACATACTGCAAAATCAATCATAACAACTTTAAATTAATCAAAATACAGTCATCTCATGCTACAGTATTAAAAACTTACCCCTGGACACTAGTGCCTAGGAGCTGGACATTAGCACCCAAAAGTAGGTCCCTGGCACTAGAAACTAGGCACTAATGTCTCAAAAAACAAAAACTCCTTGTCCACTCCCATCCTAATCAGAAATGCCAAAAAATTAAAAAAAACAAATTTTACTAAAAATGCTAAAAAATACATTTTGAACAAAATTTTCCAAAAACAATCACACATACCAGCTCCTCAGTCATTTGTGAAGCCACGACTGCCACTACTCTCTCAAATGTTGTCAAACTAGTTGCGCTAACATGGCATCTTCACAGCTTAGAGCTCAAATCTCAAACACTCTTGGTACAAATAAAATTACTATTCACTTTTCCATATTACTATTTATAGTAATTCCAATTTACAATATATTATAGTTACTACTTACCACTATTCTTACAACTAATATATGACACACTATTTCAGTCATATCTTGAGCCTCGTTCCTCCTTTTTTCTCCTCATTTGTGTAATACAGATCACAGTTTCTCTATCACCGTACTATACACTTTTTAGCATTCCATATTAACATCTAACACATGTACTAAGTAATATATACACACGCTTTGTCTATACCACTATCACTCCTATGTTATCTCTCATTTACTATTACAACTTTTTACATCCTTGTTTTCGAGTCAATGTTCATTTCTCCACCCTTCACCCTTTCTCCGAAAGGGGGCATATAATCGGGATCATCCTATAATCCCTCTAAGGATACAACATCATCAATCGACATTTCAAATACATTACTATCAAAATTTTCTATGATCTCATTTGAACACAATTACAATCATTCTATATGAATAGTCAATTTTTTCTACTATTTCAAATTTATCCCCCTAAATGACCTAATTTGGGGACAAAGAAAAAACCTCTCCATGATTAATTTTCTAAATACATCTTATCAATCAACTACTATCACTCAAATCAATCAATCAATACTATCACTCCCATATGACCTAACTTGGGAGTCACTTTACATTACCATCACTTCCAGATGACCTAACTTGTAAGCCATCTAACACTATGCAAATCGGAACACCCGTCACTATAGGAGTGGGGCAAATGAGACATTATAACCTTTTCTATATTGTACATATGTGGGTTATTCAATCAGGAATAAATCGGAACTAAAATGGATCTAAACCTGCTCTTTATCTGTTTGCAGTGGTTAGAAATTTTGGGGATGTAGTCATGGAAGGAGAGAAAATAAACTCTCCCCAACACTCTTCCTCTGGCAATAGGAAACCAAAATCCTTCTATTATTTATAAATTAGGTTGGGAATCGACCACTCCCTACCCCTTTATCTCCTTTCGCAAACGATTCAACGTCTCCAAGGACATTACAACTATCTCTTTAAAGAAGTTCCTTACAACATTTGTTATCTCCTCATATACCACATGGGTCAAAACACTAATCCATGATTCACCATGCTACAAATATCTACATTTTTTACCCACTTTGCAATACAGCTTCTCCTGAATCTATACATGTATGTTGCTTACTTCCTTTACATTACTTGAATTTCATTTAAATAGCATAAAGGGGGAAAATGTAGACACAAAATCATGCACATTTTACTATTTTTATGTCATCAGTATGTTGTTATATGTATGAATCTTAAGTAAGAAAAGTATTCACTTGTGATATAATCCCTTGTCCATATACTTCTTTGATTGCTTTTTATTGTAACCATCTTGTACATATGTCATTTTTATATCTTCTTTTGGTCAAGTTACGGGGATCCCTGTCTATCTGTCTTCTCACATTTGTCGTTATTTATGCGAGGACACTAGCGCTCACTCTAGACACTATCACCTAGGCACTGGTGTCCATTTTGGCTCTCCTGTCTTGTTTGTTATTTTTACTCATTTTGATGTTTGTGGTCAACCTTTTCACTTTTCTTATCCTTATCCCATGTTCATATTCAGCCTTTTGTGTCACTAGTGTCGAAATTCAAATAAGATACTCATATACATGCAAAACATACACACTATTATTCTGGCTGGCAATTCTAAGGGACTATCTCATCTACATGTTATCACTACTATCAGAAGGGACTGCATTTTTGGGTTGCATACATTACATAGGAAGGGAAAGTGTTGAATTCCATATCACACATTTACATTTAAGCTAGTTATAGCTTGTTATCTTGGCATCATTGGCGCAAGGGAAACCTAAGGATATTATTTCAAACACAAGCACACAGAACTACATGGAGTCTGAAATGTTGTAGAGAACTTGGTACAAAGCTTACTCTTTGGGTGACCGTCAGGGTCAGTCCAACTTCACATATTGCATTTATTTCACATTTGTAGACACAAAATAATGCAATTTGGGTAATTATTTAGTCTAGATCTCATACTACTATTCATATGATTCTTAAGTGTGAAAGCTAGTAATTAACCCATGTCTTTGGCCATTTTATTTGTTTTTGATCTTGTAGTGTATTTTCACCTTTCATCATTTATCATTCTGGACTATAGCGCCCAACCAGGATACTAGCGGTAGGCATCCTCGTCCCCTCTGGCCACCCCTATCCCCTTTACACTTTGATCTCACTTTTTAGGTCCTTTCTAGCCATTTGAGCAATTTATATTTTTAGTAGTTAGCCTTTTCGAGGTTAAGTACGAAATTCAAACAAGAGAATCATATAAATATAAAGTTATGTGATCATAATGAAAGACCACACACTAAGCATTACTATATCCACCTAAGGTTGCATCCAACAAAGGCATCTAGAGCTCCATTTACATCCATCTAGCTCCATCACAATGGACACAAGGATAGTTCATTTGCATCACATTTCATAGGAGGGGAGTATATTGTTCTCATGCACACATTATTTACATTCTACATCTAGTTATTTCTCACTACTCACAAAGTGCGACACGCACAAGAGTACCTAGGGAAAAATTCCGCACACACACACACACACACACAAACCTAGAACTACATTTGGGTCTAAAATGTAGTGCAATGCTCAGTTAGTAAGTACACCATTGTGCTTGTTGAGGTCAATCCAACCCCTTCATTTTCATCTTTCTTTTTTATGGTTTTGATGCTTTGTCTAGGGTTTTACAGGTGATTCATTTATTGCAAGTTTGCAGTGACATTTGTGGGCATACATCAGCATCCACGCAATAGGAAAACACAAACAAACACTTAGTGACACCTCAAATGAGGTTCCCTGGTCATTTTCGCAAGCCAGGGTACCTAGATCTTAGACCAGGGCACCCTAGGCACCCCCATCCTTTTCGAGGCACCTTAGTCTACTCAGAAAAATTGGATATGCACTTTCTCAGGATCTTGTGCAATGGTTTCCTCCTCCTGTCCAATCGGTCTCCACAGCAACACAGTACAGTGACATCTGCTAATCAGCTAAGGCTATTATTAACCCTCTTTACACATTAGGGTTTCATATTTCCATAGCTTAGTTGTTTGGTTATTTTCAGTGTTCCATTTATTTATTTATTTACTACTCCTCTAACATTAGATTAGGCCATATATTTTCATATTTAGCTTAATGATTTTGGTGAACCTAACCAATTAAACCCTTTCTTCTGATCTTCACCTTATCAAGTCATGACTTAATCGTCTTATCCTACTTTTACACCTACTAAGGTCTCTAGTATATTTACTATTGTTTCTTATTTTATGCAAGTGCATACCCAACATCCTCCTCACTTTACTATGCCTAGGGCTGATCCTTTTATCAATATCATAACTACTTGTCGCACTCGTCCTCCTATGGCTCCACCCGCTTCTATTCCTCCACCCATCACTTCGTCGATTCCTCCTACTACTTCTAAGGGATATGACATCATCAAACAAATTAAAATAAACCTACTAATCTTTCTCTTTATTAGTTGTTGCGTAATGCACATGAATGTCATCAAACACTCAAAACAGTCCTTCATGTCATTCATATAGAAAGTGATAACTCTGTAGTGGCCTTTACACACCTCATACAGTCACTCAGAAATCTACCACATGTTATATCATTCACTGATGAGGATTTATCACCTTTTGCTAAAAGCAATCCATGTGCACCATTGCTCATTACCGCCGTCATTAGCACCACTTTCATCAAACAAGTACTTATTGATAATGGGTCAATCGTCAATCTATGTTCTCATTCTCTTTTAAAACAACTGGGTATTAATGATAATCTCATTTCTAAGAATTCTATTCTCATATGAGGTTATGACTCTACCACTTGCACATGTCTAGGGACTATCTCATTACACATTCAAGTTGGGCCTAAACCATTCTCATTGACTTATGTGTTATAGATGCCTCATTTCAATTCAATCTATTGCTAGGTAAATTGTTGATCCAAGCAATGCAAGTGGTTCCATCTACTATTCATCAATGTGTCAAATTTTTACATGATGGTTATGAGCATACTATTACTATTGATCCTAAACCATTCAAGTTCTATCGCATAAAATTTTTTACTGGTATGCCTATTCCTCCCTGCAACCTATTTCATATGGTAATATCAACACATATGACATTGGTCAATCTAGCACCTTGCCACTTTCATCTGTCGATCCAAATACTCCATCTATTTCTACTCACACTATGGAAATTATCTCACCTACCATATCAAATCTTATAAGCACTTCTTCTCTACCTATCGAGGCACCTTCCATTCCTCCACCTGGTGTAACCCCTAGAAACATACTCGATAAAGTTATACAACATGATAATACTAACACAGATGATTCTGATGGATGAAGTTGATGATGTCAAAATAACTGATGAAGCATTAGGCCAACTTAACTTTACTCCTATAGACATCTACCACTCTTATTTCGAGGACACCTTTGTGGTCAATGGGCAAGGTGAATAAAAATTCAAGACCCCTCCCTATACTAATGTTATAATACTTTATCAAGGTTTTATCAACATTTAGACGTCGTTGCATCTCCTCCTATAGAGTCTGCATCTCTGTCCACTCCTTTCACATGCACACTATTAATCAACAACTCCTTTTGGCATAACATATCAGTTGATCGTACTTGTTCAAATACTATTTACACATGTGAAGGCTTAATTAGGTTTGGCCTGACGTTTAACGAAATCTTACCACCAATTCACTCACCTCATCTCTATCATGGTTATTATCACATTACAGTCACCTATGGCCTTCATGTGTTTCATTTGATGATCTTCATTGCATTTTCCCCTCGTACTTCCCCACTGAACGCTTGGGCAATCTTGGCTTCGCTATATTGGTGGTACTTTAGACACAACCACACTTCTCTCACATTTCCTATGCCATTTGGCAATATTTCTGTTGTTAATGAATCCTCTTTTACTTATGCTCTGAATCTTTCTTGTTGGTATGCACATGACTGTCCACCAGTACCCTTCACTAATGAAGAGTATGTAATGAATGTTTACACCCTACGTCATAATGGCTCTTTGTACGATCCACCTCATTTTTTTGCTTATCATGTCTCCAATGTTGCTCCAATAGGATTTGACCATGATAATGATGATCTCCTCGAAAGTGTCACATGATCATATTCACAACACACACTTGGGGGCAATAGCGATTATTGCTCCACCTACTCACGTCACATTAAACTATCGCATATACATTATCAACATCACCTGATGACACACTCTTGTACTTTGGTTCACACTTGATTTTTGAGGGCATCATCATTACACATGAACCTCACTTCGGTTCACACTTGAATGTTGAGGCACTACACATCACACGCCTTTATACAACTTACACCTCTCTACATACACATCACCTTACACCTTGCATCGTACATATTACATCTTACATCTACTCCACGTCACTCACCTTTTGACCTCTACGCATCATATGACATCTCACATTTATCATTCACACATTGTGATTCATACATCATACATATTTTACACTTATATCTTACATCACATACTACTCATTCTACACAACCCATAATTCACTTTCCAATGCTTGTATATCATCTAGACATCTTACATTGTATATTATACATCACATAACATCTACTCATCATCATCTATACTACACATATTGCATATTCTATTCATCATCCTCTACTTCGCGTTGCACTCACTACCTATGAAGCACCCTAGTCTCATGGTCCATACTGGATTGTTGAGGGTATACATCACAAATGGACCTTGTCACACTCACATTTATCTCAATTAACCTTCTATCATGTGACATTCCTATCATTAGTGCTAACTCATACTCTTCTTACCATATCATAGTGACATACGCTATAGGCTAAATCGTCACCTATTCCATCATCTTGTAGTGGTATATGATGTAGGATACATCGCCACCTCTTTCGATCATCTCATTGTAATATATTTTTTAGGATTAATCGTCATGTGTCTTCATACATCATCTCTAGGTCACATATCATCACCATACATATACATTCACATATAGGACATTACACACAACACATAGTTTGATCATTTCCTAATGACGCACTCTAGTTTATGGTTCATTCTTGATTGCTGAGGAGGCATAAACAAATGAACCTCACTACATGTACAATTCCATTAACTTGAGGGGCACATGGATCCTATCATTCATCTTGCATTCCATTCCATCCATCCACAACATATTCCATATCTTGGTTGTATTTACTCTTGCTTATAGTTGTTTATACATGTTCATCTTATTACACATGCTAGATAGATTTCTTGTATGGCATTATCTTTACCATACACACATGTGCATTTACATCCATTTCTAGTTGTGATCGCAGATACAAATCCATTACACGTTGATGCATATTTCCAGTCCCACAGTAGCTCCTGGCGGCATCCACTTGTATATACTACAGGTGTTATTGTTTCATTTTGTTTCTTAACACACTGGTTTATTGGTTATACACGCTTTTGACATACATTTTATCCTAGTAACATGCTAACAGGTGCTTCATGTGCAACATTTTGTTTTGCAATATTACTTGCCTCCATGGTTGTTTGTTACTTTATTTGTACTTGTTTGACTTGTTTACTATTGTATGCATGCCTTGCCCTTTTCTTCGTGTGCACACTTGTTTGTTTGTATGCGGCCATTACAACCTTGAGTTTCTTACGACATCGTGAGTGATGTCCCATGTCTGTAGCCTGTCTTTTGTAGTCTACTTTATCTTCTTATTTGTTTAGCTTACACATGGCTTTACTTAGCTTTATTGACTATATGCATGTTTATGCTTTTCTCGTACTAAATTTTGTTTCTTAGCCAGTTATTTACATGTTCTTTGGTTTCTACCAAGCACATCCCTTCCCCTGCAGGGCACAATGGTATCAATGGTTGGTCCTCTTTTAGGCTGCATTCTCCTATCTGCAACATCGCATGAACCCCCAAAGAAGGGAGGGCATCATTTGGGTTTACAAACAGTACACGTCATGATACCGATATAGTTCAGTTTTCAGTTTTTGTCCATGACACAATGGGTTACACAGTGAGTGGGTTCAAACCAGTCTACAAAAATCCATACACAATGGATTTTATAGGGCAAATTGTCCTTAGAATTATGGGGAGTAGTTACAGGTGAGAAGATAAACCAGACCTTCCTATCTACACTACTTCGGCTAGTGGATGTCAGATCACCCAAAAAACCATACGGTATAGAGATTTCTTCAAATCTATTGGGAAGCAGTTACAGGCTGGAGAATAAATAAGAATTTGCTCCCTACACTTCTTCGGCTAGTGGTATGATATCGTCCAAAAAACTTGCATGACATCAATATGATCCTTTCTACACCCTTTTTCTCATCACGGATCAAGTGCATATGTTCTTTTTTCATTTTCATACTTTTCATTACATGTTTTACATACATATATACATGTGGCTTTACACACATTTTTACACATATACATGTGTATTTGACTACTTGATCATCTTCTCTTTGTAGGTATGTTTGTATGGGAATCAAAAGTCAACGTCAATAACAACACACACATAGTAACATGCACACACATGATACTAACATATGACATCTACACACATTAACATCTACACTTCCACCCTAGGTTCACTTCATCACTTTTTCACTCTTTTGCATTTTTAGTCTCCATCCATATTTTTAGTCACTCCACAGCTTTGTCTAGTACCTCAGCATTTTTTGTACATCACTCTACATGGATATCATGTACGCATCTCTATCTACTTTATGTTACCGAGCATTCTACTCACCAACATAAAGTGAGGGAAAATGTAGACACAAAATCATGCACTTTGGGTAATTATTTAGTCTCGGTCTCATACTACTATTCATATGATTCTTAAGTGTGAAAACTAGTAATTAACCCATGTCTTTGGCTACTTTACTTAGCTTTATCCTTCTGCTTTCGATCTTACATCCATACTTTCTCAGTCTATATTTTTGCCTTTTATCATTTATCATTATGAACTAGAGCACCCAACTAGGACGTCAACGCTAGGCACCCTCATCCCCACTGGGCGCCACTGTCCCCTTTACACTTTGTAGTCATAAAATCACGTGCGCTTATTATTTCAATTATACCGCCAAGTATGTTGTTTTATATATGAATCTCACGTAAGAAAATTATTCACTAATAGCTCATCCCCTAGTCCTATCAATTGTTTATCTATTCATTATCATTGAGTGTCTTGCACATTCATCAATTATTTACACATTTATGGTCATCTCTCAAGGAGTCTCAGTTGTCGTTAATTACTTAGTTATCGTCTCTAGTATTTGACTGGGGCGCCTAGGGAGGGATTTGGGACCCCATGGGTGCCTCGATCCTTATTTTTAGGAACCCTGGTCCCAGTTACACTTGGGTCTCATTAAGAGTTTCGTGGTTGGTCTTTAGAGTTTTCCCTTCCATTCCCCTAGGTAATATTCATCATGTTGGGTCATTAGTGTTGAAATTTAAGCAAGAGATCCCTATATAAACACAACATACTTACTACCTTATTGGGAAAACTATTATACTAAGGGTTAGCTATCTACACAAGGCAAGGGATTGCATTTGGGCATTATTTACATCACACAAACTACATAGGAAAGGGAAGTCTATTCTGTTCCATCCACCATTTTGCATTCTATCTAGTTATTGCACGTTATCTCTGCATCATTGGCATTAGGTCACCCTAGGCACATCATTGCACACACAATCACATAGAACTACATTATTTGAGATGTAGTGCAATAGTTAGTTGTTAGATCAACATTATGTTCACTAAGGATAGTCTGACCCCTTCATATGTATCTCTATTTTTTAGGGGTTTGATGTTTTGTATGGGTTTTGCAAGTAAATATTCATTACAGGTTCACGATGTCATCAACAAAGCTAGTGTAACACCCACATGATAAAAGGTGAGTTATTGCAAAGACCTAGCGACCTACTCAGACTCAAGTTCTGAGTTATTCTGCAGACCAGGGTGCCCATATTGTAGACCAGGGCACCCACATGATCCCTAATTCTCCTCCATGTGCCCCAATCTACTCAGATCCACCACTTCTACAATTTTCTTAGGTGTGTTGCGACACTCTATTCTACTTGTTCATCATCCCACCAAACTCAAGATCACTACGAGGTAAGTACTATTCAAATTAGTTCCTTTTACCTCATACTTTAATTATTTCATTTCATTTATAATATCAAATAAATCAGTTCACACTTACATTATAGTTTATATCAATTATTGCATTGTTGTACTATTTAGATTAACTTCTAAAAATTCATATTTTAGTTAATCATTTTGGTGAACCCGTACTTTAGAATATTTTTCCCTAGGATCCACTTCAAACCCTAATAGATAAGGATAGTTCATCTTCTTCTCTGCCCATCATGTCTCATTTTAGTGTTAACCCTATCTATGATGAGGTTGTCATTGTTGAGCTCACGGCTCTCTATAGTAATCCTACTATATTGGCTAATATTCAACAACAACTCTTAGATGGTCAACAATATGTGCCTACTCATTTTGAAGATTCTCCCATTGTCATTAATATTGTTGAGGATCTGATAGCCTTCACTCGATTTACACCATGTTCTACGACTACTAGTGATCCTCCTAATCTTTCTAAGGAAATTATAGATGATTATCTTATCGATTACTTACTTGGTATTGCTAATCACTCACATGTGCATATTGATTCTCTCCCTATTCAAACCACTAATATAGTTCCTTCTCATAATTCTTCTACTTCTAATATTGCTTCTCATCATTCATCACATATTAGTTCTCATACACCTTCATATTATGTTGATGATCCTATCTATAGTACATTTAATGAAATTCTCGTATCTAAGTCTTTAGGAGATGTTGATGACACATTTGATAGTCGTGATTCTCCTACATTTAATTTTTTTGAGAGTGAATCTCCATCACCACTTGCTCCTGAGGTTGCATCTAGCATAGTGCATGAGTCGTCTCCACCTATGGGTTCTTCTTCTCCTATCGTTTCATCTCCTTTTATCACATCATCTACACCTATTAGTGCATCTTCTCCTATAGGTGTGTCTCCAGTGGTCACTTCACCTCCTAGGGATGTTTCTAATGTTACCCCTACCTCTACTATGTGTATTCCATCTATATCATTTACTATAACTTCTTCGACACCCACTCCTAGTGTGCCCTTAACATTGGGACCTCCGCTATCTTCTCTTGATATTCCTATGATCACTTACAATGGCAAATTACAACTACTTAATACATTATTGCCATCTTTTATTATTCCTTCACAAGATATTAAATCTCTTATGCATGTCATAGGTCAATTACAATCTCAGGTTCAGTCTCTCACTTTAGAAAGTAGGTATTATTATGCTTTTATTGACAATAACGCATTACATGGTAACCATATGCCTAAGAAGATTCATAATTTTGTATTTCCTAAGGACTTTATCATGCCTACATTTACATGTTTTGATTGTACTAGCGACCCTCATGCTCATCTCCCACATTACCTCTTGGTTATGACCTCTTATTCTAATGATAGATTATTGCTTAAGGTCTTTCGACATAGTCTTATTGATGAAGCTTTACAATGGTACACTCATTCTTCCATTTGGGTCCATTAGTACTTACTATGACATGGAGGATGCTTTCCTCCATAATTTTATCATCAATAATGGCCCTAGAGTTACTTATAAGCGCCTACCTACTTTACATCAAGACTCATCCTAATCTATCAAGGATTGTATCTTACGGTTCAATGTTTGTATGCATCAACTAGTATTCCAACCAGGGATCAAATTTGAAGGGATTCTTTAAATTTTATTGTGAAGGGAAAATATTGGACCACCCCTTCGATGATGAAAAGAAGTATGAAAAGTTAGAGGTGATTGTTGTTTGTAGAAGTCATCAATTCTTTTTAAGATTTAAAATTTTCACTCAAATTGTCGACATGCATTTTTCATCATAGCCCTTCTTTTGACAATTTTAAAAGTAACTTGCACTTCTCTATTGTCAAATGATTTTTACATTTTTAATTTTCTTCTGACATGCAAATTTTTAACTGCCCTTTTTAACAAGTTTGAGGCCTTGGGAAGGGTTGTGACGGGCTCAATTTTGAACCTTGATTCCAACCTATAGATCTAGAGAAGTAAATTTTTTTTTTTTGTGGTTTGATTCCCACGTTTAAGAAAATATCACAGTATGATACATGTGATTCATTTATTCTTCTGTGCTATAAATTCATATACCTAAAACAAGATCTTCTTTCTACACATATCATGGATCCACCAAGCACCTCTACTATTGTTGTATCATCTATTCCTCCATTTTCACCGGTTGAGAATCCTACACAGTCTCTATCTCAACCTAGCAAGAAATCTCAACCCACTCCATCACAAAAGTGTACTTCTCCTCCTCCACAATAGGTTACTTCTCCTTCCATTCCATCTATGTTGCGTGAGTTGTTACACTTCTCTCACCATGCTAGACCTCATGATGTGTTGCATACTTTACTTAAAAAGTGTGTAATTCACAAACCATCCAAACAACATCATCCACAACATAGACTACATCACCATCATGACCAACCTTATTGTAATTATCATCGCATCAACAGCCATAGGGACGATGATTATTTTTCCCTTCACAATAGATTACAAAAATTAGAGGATAAGAGCATCATCTCCTTTGGCTCTCACTGACTTGAGTGATCCATCTCTCCTTTACCTCGTTAGAAATTTTGTACTACAGTAGATTCATTTCCTCCATTTGGTGCTCAGATCATGATACATCCACCACTGTAGTTTGTTACTCTTGCCCACTCTCCACCATATTCATCACATCCATTTCATCCATCTTATCCACCACATCATGTTACTACTTCACATTAGATTCCATGGTTCTTTGCATTTGGACATCCCACTACTACTCTATATGATATTCATTTTGGTTCATATGCTCACATTGCTTCCATGTTGCATGCTTCCACCACCTCAGTCTTTGGTAGGTGATTATTATCACCTCACCCCCGACAACACACTTATGTTCTCACAATTCTTACATGATTGTTGAGATTTTTTCTCTAAGAACCTTTCATCACGTGCTTCATCGATTCATCTAGTTCACTCAATCATTTCTCGATGATGCACTCTTGCTTTATGGGCATTCTTAGCTGTTGAGGGGTCTTAACTACATGAACCTAATCATCCATACATTGGGGGAATTGTTAATCTTATTTGCCCATATTCATCACACTAACATACTATGATCACATTACATTATCACAACAACATGCATCACGACACATTCAAAACTTTCATCATGTGCTTCGTTGATTCATCCAGTGCACTCAATCATTTCCCGATGACGCACGCTTGCTTTACGTAGTTAATTTTTGACTACTAAGGGGTCTTAACTACATGAACCTAATCTACATTTGGGGGCATTGCTAATATTCTTTCCCCCCATATTCATCACACTAACATACTACGATCACATTACATTATCACGACAACACACATCATGACACATTTACTTAACAATCATACATTATCTATTTTTACACACATTTTACTATCATTATTACACTATGTATTACACATTCTTTTGAAAAATATGCATTTCACTCGACTCATCAAATAACTTACACATGTTATCTATCATCAGTCACATTACACATTTAGTTTATCAATATTAACATTATGGTACACGTCTGCATCCCTAAACATAAGCGATATACAACACACCTTTTGAGCATCATCATTGAATAATTCATCATCACTCACACTATGACATCAATACACAAATAAAATCATCATATATCAATAAATCCGTCAATAGATATACTAAATATAATCATCATTACAAAACACATCTCATCACTGGGGGAAGCTCCCCTACATCATATACAACAATACAACTCAAATGATTGGGTAACATGGGATCACCTCTCAAGCTGTGGGACTTGGGCTTGAGGTGAACCTCTAGAGAAGGTTGGACTTCCTCTTCCTAAACTAAGCACTACACTACTCCTAATGCAGGAAAATAGCTACCTAGACCTATACTAACATTTCAAGGGGATTAGGGAGAGAGATTTGCAAGAAATAAAACCTAAATTAGAAGTGGTGATGCACCAAGAAAGGGTTTTGCTAGACAAAATTTTGGCTTTCCAATGAAGAGAGATGATCATGAGGAGGATGAAGATACATCACATACTCAATTTACATACAATACTTCATTCCTTGATAAGCACAATGACCTCCAAAACTTGCAAAAGGAAACAAGGTTGCACAATACACCTACAAACATGAGAAAGGAAAAAGGAAACAAAAAATGATGCAAGGACAAATAATTATCCACAAAACATAATTTCCATTACTTCAAGAACTTGCACAATGCATCATTACATTCGGGAAAGGCATAGGTTTGCCATTACAATTTTGGAAGAAAGGCTTGAGAGCCTACAAATTACAACTCAGCTTGTGAAGAGAGGGGAAGCTTGGAAAATGTCTAACTCCATTTTGGAATAAGCACCCCTTTACATTTATATAAAATTATGAGTTTTTGAGAGAAAGAAGGAAGAAATCCTAAAATCTAGGCAAGAATGTAGCAAAATGATTAATCACTGTTGTTGGCCATGCTTGCCTCATTAATTACAACTCCACCTTTTGAGGCACTATTCACAGAATGAGTAAAATCATAATTTTGGAACACCAAAACCTCTAAAAATCCATTTTTGATGATTCCATTGTGTAGCTCTTTTCTCCAATTCCAATGACTATAATTTTGTGGAAAAATGGGCAATCTGGGGAGGAAGTTATGGCTCCTGAGAAAAAAGTTACTTTTGGGTATCCCGGCATTGTACTCCATCAACTCTTTGATAAATTAAAAAATTCAAATTTTCCATTTCAAAAAATTGTTTAATATTTTATTAATTTTTTGAATGAACCATTGTGCCTTTGTGGGACCCCTTGGTAATTTTCATTTAGGATGGCTCGCTTTTCCTTAGTGTTTCAATGTGATGGGTTTGGAAAACAGCTCTCCAGTCAGCTCGCCAAGCTGGCTGGCGAGCTACTCATTATGATTAGGTGATCCATTAAACGTTTATGTTTCCCATTTCATTTTATTGGATTTTACCCATTGCATTTTAACCACATTAAACTACCCCTATCATCTATGAATTGAACTCCATTTGCTTTTCTTAACGACTCCTCACTCCACACAAAGATTCACATTTTACATGATTTCCATTCAAATTGCACATTGGTTCCTCACTTGATTAACTCCCAAGCTCTGATTATTACCTTAACATCCATGTGCTCAAAAATCAAGGGCTCATCCACTTAAAAACATTGAATTGCCTAACTACTTACCTCTTGCATGTGTTAATTCCTCCTGAGTGAGCCATCCCACTTTGATCATTTCTGCCTTGAGCTCCACGTGGAAGTCATTGACTTCACTATTGGAACTTTGTCATATCTCAAACCGCCTACCCTCAATTCCAACTTCACTTATGGTGTTTTGACATTCCCATCATCAATTTTTGACTTAAACCCAACACTTTGAGTTTGAATCTGAATCAATATTCAAATGTTGGAATCCAACCCCCCAACTCAGATTCCTCTTACTTCAACTTGAAATGAATGAATCCAAATCATAAAGCATGAGTTTGAAATTTCCAAACCAAAGTTCAAATTTTGAACTTTAGAACACCAAGCTCAACTCACCCAAAACTCCAATGATGCCTTTCAAAACCCAAAATCCAAAATTTCAAATCCTTTGGAGGATTTCTAGAAGTTGAGCACTTCTCATACATCTGCATTTCTCTAGAATTCTAAACTCCATGACCTCCGAAAATCTCCAAAATGGGCTAACCTTGAATGCTTATGAAGTCCATCTTCCCTTTTGCATCACCAATAAAACATGAATTGATTAAAGAGCCTGTAACAACTTATCTCCAAAATTCATCTGGCCATGTTCTAAAACCTGAGATATTTTTCTCAAGCTGACTCATGATTATCCTTAATGAGCTCCATAGACACCTTCAACACCCGAGTTCCATGAATTGGATGCCTATTCATCCTGATTGAATCAAATTTGGACCTCTGATCATGGAAATCAACGAGTTCATCTTTGATCATTTCAAATCACCTATCAAGACTTTCCATCTCTCATATATGATATCCCCAAATTCGATAGCCATCTTTGAGCTCTTCTCAACTTTGGCACACGAAATGAGTTTCCTATCTCTATTACTCAAGCTCAGTTTGCATCTATGCTCATCTCAAAGCCTTTCCCTCACTCTCAAGCTTAATAATTTTCAATCGTGAGCTCCAGCTGAGTCCTTTGCTCATTAGATGTTTGCATGAAGCTCCATTCCATCCCATAATCTTAGCTCACAATTCAAGTTCTTGCTATTTAATTATCATTTCACTGACCATCCCCGAGATCAACTTATTTAGCCAACACTCCACTTTTAACCATCCATGACCAAGCTCTAATTTTATTTGAATATCCATGATCATTCTTGATGGATTTGGATCACATTCCATTCGAGCCATTACATCATCCCTTTTGAGATGCTAATGACTTGGCTCAATCTGAACTCACATCTTCATGTCAGATCAATAACCTGATTATTCTTTCACTCGATATCACATGATGATGTCTTCAATCCATCATTTTTTAACTCCAAACTCCTCCATTTCTTGAGATTTCAATCGAGCTTCATTTATATCACCTTGTGACTCCCCATGATGCCATTTGACTTCATTGAGTGATTCCTCTAAACATGGACAATCTACTTTTCCTTCCAATACAACCTCCTCTCTAACAACTTATCCATTTTCTCTTTTCAACTCAATGGATTGAGCCATCCCTATGAATTCTCCTACATGAGATTCATCAAGCTCGAAACTCTACATTTATTCATTTGACACAAACAGGCTCCAAGCTTTCCATCCTTGATAATTGACTTCATGCCTGTCCAAGCTTAATTTCTTCTAATTTATCCACCTCAACATTTCTCAAAATCTCGAACTCAATTCCATCCTCTGAACCTTAGTTCAAGTCAGCATCCTCCTTTTCTTCAATCATCCTGAGCCTCCATTCAACTTGAATTTCCTTCACCATGTGCTTCATTATGCCATATGATCCAAAATCCCTTGTTCAATTATCCTTCATCATTATGCTCACCCATTGAGCTTGACCCATGAGTTCATGTTGAGCCATTTCAATCTTGCCCATTCAATTCTCCTATTTTGAGATCTACCTGAGTTATCATAACTTCACTACCAAGCTGCTTGCATGAAGCTTCACGAAGCCCCTTTCATAGCTCGATTTGAGCTACATTTTTTCTCAACCAATATTTATTGGAAATGTACGGACTCATGGATACTTCCATGTCAATTATGTCACTTGTTCCATCCTAAGTTATCACAAAAGCACGTGTTAGTCATCTCAATCCTTATAGCTAATTGATGTCATTTTTACACTCAATGGGAAGTTATTTTTTCCTAAATTTTTTAACCTTACTTTTTCTTGAAACTAAAAAGCCTTACTTTTTCAATAAAATCTCTAATATCATTTCTTCATCAAATTGTGTAAAATATTTATGGTAGAAAACACCCTTTGAATTTTTTCATCATTGCTCAAATGTATGGACTGAAAATTTCACACTCCTAGTTTATGAATTTCTTTGACATCCCATTCTCTTGAACCATCCATAAATGTTCATGAATATGAATAATCATTCATGTGACTCTTGATTTCTTCAGTAAATCATAGGTCAAGATGGATTCAAAAATTGCAGCCATTCGATGAACTAACTTCACGAATTGCTCCATGAAGAAATTTTCCAGTCTTAAGGTGTAATTTATCATTATTGTCCATTTTTTCCCAAGAGGGAAAAAATGGATAACATTTTTGGTGACCTCTCGGGGATGCTTTCCTGCTAAGCATGATTCCAGTAGCCTGTAACATCCATTGGGCATGGAGTCATTGTTATTCAAAACTGATCCTAAATCCTTGAATTAGACCTGAATTGACCTTGAAGGCATCCTGAACTGGACCTACCTATAATGTTGTCAAGTATGAAGCACATTGGAACCCATGATATCTTGGAAGCACATGATACACACTGCAGGAATTTAAGTAAAATTTTACAAAGTTTTGGACATCATGGAACTCTATTAAACTTGAATTTTTTCCCTTCTTCTGAAAATTCACTTTGACATGTTGTGCAAGAGAAATGACAAAACACAACACACACAAAAATTAAAAATCATACATGCTTCAAATGAAACATGCAGAGTGTGTCAGGCACTTATTCTGCTGAAATCAAACCTATTCCTACTCTATGCTAACTGGAGGCACAGGTGAGCTAAATGAACCCTACAACTGGTTGTGCAAAATAGCTTCCTTTCCTCACAATGGGAAGCCATGCAGATGATTTGACAATGGACATGGCTGAGACTGAGAGTGAAAAACTGAAACAAGCCCAATTCTCCACTTGGTTCACCAAGGCATCAACTGGAAAGAGAAAGTATGCCTCTTTTAGTTTCTCTGCATTTATTTTGTAGAGGCATTACAACTGATCCTTGGGACTGTGAAACTCATCCTCACATTGAAGTGAACGTGACTGGTTATAACTTCTCTTTTGGTTCCAAAGAAGCCAAATACCTTATGGGACATAGTCCAACCCTCTAAATATGCATTTTACTCAGACATTCAACATTGATAAGGAAGTGTCCCTGAAGACATCCTATAAAATGGTGTTGAAGTGAGTCCTTTCCCTCTTGTCACCCATTTACAAACAATTGATCTTACTTATGGATGAATGGTGCCAAAGTGATGTTCCCTTAATTTCCTTTTCCTTCTTTAAAAACAAGAAGTTATTCCACAACATGCAACTCTTTGGATCACTTGCATGCCTCAAATGAAGTCACTTGAAAATCACTGCAAGTGTTTAAAGTGTACTACTCATATATGAGGTCCACTTCCATCTGAAAAAAAAGTTGTTCTACATTTGTAACCTTCTCATCCCACATGAAACCTCCACCAAAGTCAGATTCATCCACCTGTTCCTACTTTTGAGGATTATTAGGAGCAGCAAGATCTTCAAAAACATTCTCCTCCAAAACTTCTTCATTCCTTCCAAAACAGGTTCCACAATTGAGAGTAAGATTCAAATTCTCTCCATGATCAATTCATCTTGTGTGTTGTATTGAAAGAGATTCCTGAATTAAAGTTTCTTCCATGCTCATTTCCTTAAATAACTTCTTCTTCATTCTCTGATGTCAAGGATTCAACTTCTCCCCTAAAATGGTGTTCTCTGAATTAGCATTTTTGTTCACCATAACCTTCTTCATCTTCAAACATAAAATTTGCAAGATCAAATTCATCTAAGAAATCAAATTTTTGCAAGAATGAAGAAGGGGAAGGATTTGAAACCTCCTGCGATGCTTTATCTACATCCAATACCTTGAAACTACCTCAGTCTACATTCTTTCCTTCCACAACATGAACCTCTTTGTGGCTAATTGTAACATCCAATGATGACTCTTGGAATAAGAAAGTTCACTGCAACCTTCCATAAATGATGAAAAAGTTCTTGACATGCATGGAAATTATGATCATTGCACTCACTAGAACCACCTTATACACTTGAGAGTCTTTCTTATTCAACTTACACATGCTCATCTCCTAGTATATTTGGATCTAACTCTTGCTCTTCTACAATTGGTTTTACCACTTGTGGTGATTCAACCTCCTCTGATGATATGGAACCAATATGGATACTGCATTCTGAACAAGTAGATTGTTGGTCATCATTCACTTGTGTTTTCTCTTGTGTACAATTCAAGTCTTCACCACCTACTCTTGAGCTTCAACCTTGGATAGAGGCTGAGTTAGGAGGGGAATTTTCTTGATGTTCAGTCTTGCAGCCCACTCCTTTAGATTATTTACAAGCTCATCCTTACTAAGTTCCTTAACATTCTCCTCTTCTTCTTCACTATAATCATATTCTTGGTCTTCCCAAAATGGGTTAGGGACTATAAGAGGAGGGGTGAGTTGGGATTCAAAGATGTTTCCTTCATTGTTTGAGTGGTGGAAGAGGTGCAACTTCTTGTCTTGATGGCCTTTGTAGAAAAGAAGGAATTTTAGAAGAATGAGGAACAAAAAATTCATGATGGGATGGAAGAATAGGAGATGAAACTGTGGGATTGACAATATGGGCAGCAAGTGAAAAGCTTAGGATTTGAGGTTTAGACTCAAAATGATATTGGATGGGAAATGGAAAGAGGACTTGTAAGGTGGTAATGTAGGACTTACCCATTGACAGGATTGACTTGCATTAAATTCATAAGCTTCTCACCTCTTCGATCCATTTTCAAGTTGAGGCAACATTTTATTCATAAAATTGAATATTTTCTTAGGCTTAAACTCACTTGGTATAGGGCCAACCCATGGTACAAATCCTAAAGCCAATCTGAATGCCTTTTTGAGTTTGGCTAATCCTTATTTGCACCATACCTATACTCCACTTTTTACATCTTTCTCTGTAACTTGGTCTTCTTCATATGTAGGATAGCCTCCAAAATCTGCATATTCTTGCTCTTGAAAACTGCATAGTTGGTGAATAACCAAATTGACCATGCATCTTTCTCATAGTGGATATGCATGCTCAAACTGATTTTCATCATAAATTGGAGCTGGAGGTGGGTTATAATAATCTGAAGATGGAAAGTATTGTTGTTGCTGTGTTGCTTCTGCAAGTGGGAATTCCACTGTGGGAATGAAGCCATGATTGCACAACTTCATGAATGGGAGAAAAATGGAAAGATGTGGAAGAAAAATGGATGGAAATGGGTGGAAAAAAAGTCTGCAACTCAGAGAGTGGGTTACTTAGACCAATGGAGTCACCAGTTGTGCTTGGGTATACCTCCTAAGGCTGAAATTTCACTAAGAGCACAACAACTTAATGAAATAAAGTGAACAAAATACACACACCTATGAAAAATATGACTCTTGTGGTCCCACCTGTGCCAAAAACTGTTAGTGTTGCATGGTGGCTAAGATATTACAATGGGTCCCACCGGGTATGCCAAAAATTGTTATCACCAAATCACTGCACACCCCCCGAATGGCCATAAGTGATGGGACATTCGGTGTGATTGGGTAACATGGGATCACCTCTCAAGTTGTGGGACTTGGGCTTGAGGTGAACCTCTAGAGAAGGTCGGCTTCCTCTTCCTAAACTAAGCACTACACTACTCCTAATGCAATAAGAACAACTACCTAGACCTATACTAACATTTCTAGGGGATTAGGGAGAGAGATTTGCAAGAAATAAAACCTAAATTAGAAGTGGTGATGCACCAAGAAAGGGTTTTGCTAGAAAAATTTTGGCTTGCCAATGAAGAGAGATGATCATGAGGAGGACGCAGATACATCACATACTCAATTTACATACAGTACTTCATTCCTTGATAAGCACAATGACCTCCAAAACTTGCAATGGAAACACCAAGGTTGCACAAGTTCACCTGCAAACATGAGAGAGGAAAAAGGAAGCAACAAAATTGATGTAAGGACAAATAATTGATCACAAAACATAAGTTCATTATTCCAAGCACTTGCACAGTGCATCATTACAACAGGGAAAGGCATAATCTGCCATTACAAATTTTGAGAAGAAAGGCTTGAGAGCCTGCAAATTCAGAACACTCAGCTTGTGAAGAGAGGGGAAGCTTGAAAAATGTCTAACATTTTTTTTGGAATAAGCACCCCTTTACATTTATATACACTTCTGAGTACTGAGTGAGAGAAAGAAGGAAGAATCCTAAAATCTAGGCAAGAATGTAGCAGAACAGGTCAACCATGCTTGCCTCATTAATTGCAACTCCACCTTTTGAGGCACTATTCACAGAATGAGGAAATATTGTAATTTTGGAACACCAAAACTCTGAAAATCCATTTTTTGATAATTCCATTGTGTAGCTCTCACTCTCCCGATTCCAATGACTACAATTTTGTGGAAAACAGACAATCACGGAGGAAGTTATGGCTTCTTGAGTAAAAGTTATTTTTTGGGCATCCCAGGGCATTGTGCTCCATCAGCTCTCTGATAAAAAATGGCTCAAAATTAAAAATTTAACTTTATTTCATGTTTTATGTTTGCATTAATTATTTACATTAAACAATTTTACCTATGTTTACAACTGGGATTCCATTTGAATTTAGCATTTCAGGGGTTTAATTTGACTTTAAATGGCTTTACTAACTTTGAGTCTTATCCAAACTGGCTGAGCCCCGTCTGCAGTTTTTTGACCCATCTCCAACTCATATTTCCTTTAACTGAGTGACATTCGACTTTGGCATTAATTAATCTCCTTTACCATCTCCAAACCCTTTAAAATGCCCAATTGAATGATCTCCTCGTACCACGCTTAACTCATGTGGACCAGTAGTCTTCAAATGTATCCTTGCCATGACTATTTCCAACATCCTCACTCATCTGAATGGTCAACTTCACATCATTAACTTCGTTACATGACATTAAATACCCACCAATCTTCGATGGACCTCTCATTATCCATTTGAATGATTCACTCCTAAGCTTGTTCACCCTATTACTATGGCTGAAACCTCCACGTCACTCCTTATTACTCATCCATGACCATGTGAATTTCATTCCCATTGTTCACTATGATGCTTAGCCTTGTTGCATTAGAAATCAACCATTTTCTACCATTCCAATGAGAAACCGGTGTTAAACTTTCTCATTGGAACCGATCCTCAAAATTTGTCATGCCTTCTTAGTCTCCAAACTTCGGATCCATGCACACGCTCATCCTATACTTCAGAATTTCAGCTGTCCAAACCTCCAAATGCACTCTGACAACCTCTATTTCAATCGATCCATGCTCCGAAACCACCAAATGTCCTGAAATCTGAACTTCTAAATTTTTGAATTTCAGGATTTTTCAAACTTTGGAAGTTCTCGAAACTTTTTCTCAACTCTTTTTCCCCATCTCCGAACTCCAACGTTCCAACCTCTTGAAACTCCAAAGTGAGTTCTCTAACCTTCAAACCTTTGATGCATCCTTCTCACATTGACTTCGAGACATTTCACTCACCCGAATCACATGCAGAAATTCTAAACTTCTGAAATCTAAACACCTCTTCTTCTCTTTCCCTTTCTGAGTTCAAATACAAACTCGTTCTCCCTCCTACCCTGGTCAAACTTGCTTCTGGTTGAGTCCAAAAGCTCATCTTCACTTGGTTCCTTATGACACTTGCTCAGCTGTGATGTTCAATCCACCATCTTCACCTACTCAGTGAACTTGAATCTCCATTTCCTCAATGATGAAATTTCTATTGATCCACTCAGCTCTGCCACACTACTCAAAAACCATCCTTACAATTAATGCTCCTCATTCCCTGAGTCCAAATTTCAGACTTGTGATTCCACTTCATCTAGCTTCCTGTTCTCCATCAGCTCCCCATCACTATGATCCATTCACAATTTTCATTTTCTCCAAGTTTTAATAATTCTCTAGCACCCTTTGTCAATTCAATCCCACTCTGCTCACATCAGCCGTTATTCCTTCCACACAAGACTCTCCAAGCATTGCAACTCACTATTGATTTGAGTCCATCTTCCTTTATTCAATGATTGGGAGCTCACTTCTCCTCGACATTTCTGAATCCAAATTTGATCATGCCATCTGTGAAAAAAAATCTCCTGTTGAGTCCAATATACACAATTGGCTCATCAAAGGAACTCGTCATCAAAGTCCTTCATTGTCACCCATATGACTTGTCGTTTATTCAAACTATAGGAGTAAACATATTTAATAAATGAGCTTACTCTTATCTGAATGACCTATCCTGCATCATTACTCCTGATCCAACTTCATTAATTTGAGCTCGAAATCATTGTTTCTCTGATGATATGCAACCTGTCTTCTTCATGTTTGAGATCAAATTGATTTCAACAATCATGATCTTCTATGCTTTCTGACCTAGCCAACTTTCCAATCCTTCATGTCAACTTGACACAGCCTTTCTTGATGATTGAGTTATTCGAAACATCCTTGTTATTCCTGAAATTCATAATGAGATGTCTTAACCAATCGAGTTTGACACCATTCATCCACCTTTTGTTCACCATTTCTTAAATGCCCCATTTTCAACCAATCGATTTCTCTCACTCAAACTTTTCACTTCACAATATCCAATTCACCATGCTGATTCCATTCAATGTTTCTAAAAACTTGAGCTCCTTGAGCTCAATCAAAATCAAATTCAAGTTACCTTGACTTACAATTTTATTCAGCCTCAAGCTCCCACTGTGATCTCTAGCTTCCCAACCAAGCTCACTTTAGCCAAACTAGCCTTATATGATTGGCATTCATAATTGTGACTCTTCCCATTTGAACAAACCAAGCTCATGAGCATATGTAAAAACTCGATTGAGTCAAACTGGCTTTCCGAAATTAGCTTGCTATCTCATTACATTTCTTGAAACCTAGCATAAGATTTTCCTATTACCTGAGGATTACCGAAAATATCTCCAAAAGTTTAGGTTTGATGAGAGTGCTTAACCATAGCCCTAAGTCTATCACATAAAGGAACACTTGTTGACATAGTGTTTATGTAATTAAGCTTTGTTCTATAATCCCGTGATGACCAATACTTCTTGTCTCAGGAAATGCTTCTTCAATTGTCACAAGTGGTGTAGGTAAAGTCTGAAAATGATTCTCAATGGGAAGGTTATGCACGTAACCTCGCTTTCTACTTGAAACTAAAAAGTACTTTGAATCCACAAACTCAGGCTCAATATCATAAAGAAATTGAGATATGGTAGCCCAAACACCCTTTAGCATACTATACATAGTTTCAAAGTAAAAGTATGGAGGGCCTTGCACAAACTCTTTAAATTTTCTCCATTGACTCACTCTCTGAACCGTCTGATGTTGTGAATAAATACTCATTGTGTGAACTTGATTTCTTTAGTAACTCATAGGTCAAGATGGATTGTGTTTACAAACAACGAAATAAGAATACCCATGATGTGTCACCCACCATGCACGGGTACTCCTCTGTACACCCCGTATCATCTGATTCTATCAACTTTATCATTGTGTCTACCTCATTTGGCCCAGGAGGTACTAGCTACTCTCCTGTGAGCCCTGGTCTAGCTCTAGCCCTCCTAGGTGCTCTAATAGCTCTCAACCATATATATGGCTCTAGGGGCACATCCTGAGCCATACCAAACTATCATGATACCCTCTCTACCTGGAATAACTCGGTTACTCCTAGGAATCGATCCTCTAACCACATAGTCCTACGTATACACCGTAACTCTACACCATCCTCCATAATCACGGTATGGCCTCCATATAACTACCTTGGGCCCCATCCTATCTATCAAGGCCCTATAAGTATCAATTTCCATCTTCCACCCACGTACATTAATCCACCTCCTCACAAATATCTTTGGCCTAGCCCACTCTACTCGTGGACCTCCAACTGGCCTCAACACTGCTATGTGCTCATAGGCCCATACATGCAATAGTGTGGTAGCACTCATATCCCACCTCCATGCTCATCATGAGTAAATCGATATAGGTCTCTATATAGGTGGGCCAACACACATGTGCCCATGCATATCTGGTACTCTCCTCCTCTATAGTGGAATATATGTCGTGCATCTTATACAAGATGCCCACACCTCCTCCCTCTACTACAATAGATGAATCTAATAACAATGGCAATGAACTTCCACAAGTGTGGAACCCCAGACCTCAAAATAGCATCCAAACTGATATGGGCCTCGACAGGTACTCGAGTCCCCACAAAATATCATCTAGCAGCTCACATCTGTCTCTCCATATCCTCCAATGGCATAACCTATACTCTCTCCCCAACAACTGGAAATCACAGTATGCGATACACATCCTCCAATGTGACAGTCATCTCACCAGTAGGAAACCAAAATGTACAAGTATCCACGCACCACCTCTCACATAGTGTTGTCAACATAGGCATATTGTGGGGCACATCCCCCATCTGTGTTACATGTCGTAGGTCAACATGGTCCATAACATCCCAATCATTGTCTGACAAACCTAGCCCAAGCAAAGTACTCATATGACGACCCATGTGGAACTCCCTCGAGTGAATATCCCTCTACACAACATAAAACGACAACAAACACAACATTAGAACACTATACAAATCCAAACACATTCTCTTATCACATTACTATACACTAGAAATATGATTTTCACCATTATAGACCACATACACACTTTCTGGACCAAGGTGCCCAGATGTAGGACTGGGGCACCCAAGAGGAGGACACTAGTGCCCAGGTCTGGGTGCTCCTGTCCTAGGGGCCACTAGCGCCCTCACCGCTCTTGTCCAAGTCTAAAATGTTGAGAAAATTTAAAATTATCAAATTTGCAAAAAATCAACAGAAATGACTAAAACACACATTTTTCAAAAAAACAACACACTTACCAACTTCGTTGTCGTATACGTGACACTACAACATGGTCGCCACCATCTCAAATTGGCTAGGTCATGCTGCTCTCACTTTGGCATCCTTACTTACTCAGAGCTCACTATCACATTCACAAAAGACAAATGAAGTGACTAATCACTTTTTCACCTTACTATTTATAGTTACTTTTCATCACCCACTTTACTATAGTCATTATTTCACACTTATTCTCACAACTAATACACACTACATGATTTTTGTCATATCTTAAGCATTTTTACTCTGATTTACACCCCATTTGTGGCGTTCTTTTCTGAATTCTACCTACTATCGTATCATACACATGACACACATTATATCTCTCCTTGACATATTTTTCACTCAATCTATACACATTTTGGCGTTTTCTATCACATTCTATCTATTTTATGCTTACTTTCAGCTCAGCGTTCATTCTTATCATTACTTCCCCTTTCATTAAAAGGGGGGCATACAATTGGGGTCATCTTACAATTCCCCTTATATCACCATGCGTTCAAACAAACACTACCGATTTGAAAATTTCAAACATTTACTAATACACTATGCGACATTTCACCATCGATTCCCCCTAATGACCTAACTTGGGGGCAAAAACAAACAAATTTTCTATACAACATTTCATCACTTCCCCCTAATGACCTAACTTGGGGGGAAACAAGCGTTAAAACCTTTTCCATGTGATCATTCACCAATTTCTATCGATTCCCCCTAATGACCTAACCTGGGGGCAACTAGCGTTAAACCTCTCTATGAGTAACCAATCAATCAATCAACCATCAATCAACGCAATCAAATCATAACAATCAAAAAAATATCATTCAATCCTCCTAATGACCTAACACAATTGGCCTCCCAAATGACCTAACCTGGGGGTTACATTCATTGCTTTCCCAGATGATCTAACTTGGGAAGTTATTTTATATTTTGTATTTTCTTCAGATGACCTAACTTGGAATCCATCATACATTTAGTGTTTTCTTCTAGATGACCTAACTTGGAAGCCATCACATTACAGTGACACCCATGGAGTGGGGGAAAGAGTGCCTTTCCTATACCACTCCTATATGGGTCAACTATTTGATCAAAATTATTTGGATCCAAAAACCACAAAATGTTTGATTTGAGTCCATCTACAGTGGCTAGATCTTGAGGATGTAGTTAGAGGTTGGAGAATAACACACCTTTCTCCCTACACTCTTCCTCTGGCGGTAGGAAACCCAAATCCTCTGGTCGATTTTTCATATACACACAATCGGGTTGGGAACTGATCACTCCCTACCCCATCTCATTGTCATCATACAACATTCAAAATCATCAATCATCTAACATTACAATCATCACTCTCATTTAGTGCACTTCATCATGACATTACATTTCTTACTACGTTGCATGGATCAACACATTGATCCATGGTTCGACATGCTATATGGTTCATTCGACACACTTTTCTACCACATCTGCATATTCTACTACAACATGGGCTTCTCCGGATTCTCTCAGGTACACATCTCTATCTACTTTATGTTACCGAGCTTTCTGCTCACCAACATAAAGTGGGGGAAAATGTAGTCACAAAATCATGCACTTACTATTACAATTATACCGCAAAGTATGTTGTTTTATATATGGATCTTGCGTAAGAAAATTATTCACTAATGGCTCATCCCCTAGTCCTATCATCAGTTTAGTCAGTCATTGTCATTGAGTGTCTTACACAGTCGTCAATTACTTGCATAGTTATGGTCATCTCTCAGGGAGTCTTAGCTATGTCATTAATTACTTAGTTGTCATCTCTAGTCTTTGACTAGGGCACCTAGGGAGGGATTAGGGTGCCCATGGGCACCCCAATCCTTATTTTTAGGCACGTTGATCCTGATTTCACTTGGGTCTCATTTAGAGTTTTGAGGTCGGTCTTTATGTTTTTCCCTCCCATTCCCCTAGGTACTAGTCGACATGTCAGGTCATTAGTGTCAAAATTTGAGCAAGAGATCCCTATATAAACACAACATACTTACTATCTTATGGGTGGACTATTCTACTAAGGGCTAGCTATCTACATAAGGCAAGGGACTACATTTGGGCACTATTTGCATCACACACACTGCATAGGAAAGGGAATTCTATTCTATTCCATCCACCATTTTGCATTCTATCTAGCTATTGCCCGCTATCTCTACGTCATTGGTGTTAGGGAACCCTAGGCACATCATTGCACACACAATCACACAGAACTACATTGGGTCTGAGATGTAGTGCAATGCTTAGTTGTAAGACCACCATTGTGGCTACTAAGGATAGTTTGACCCCTTCATATGCATCTTTATTTTTTAGGGGTTTGATGTTTTGTATGGGGTTTTGCAGGTGAATCTTCATTGCAGGTTTACGACATCATCAACAAAGCTAGTGCGACATCCATGTGACAAAATGAGTTATTGCAAATACCTAGCGACCAACTCAGACTCAGGTTCTGAGTTGTTATGTAGACCAGGTCACCCACAGGCACCCTAATCCTCCTCCAGGTGCCCCAGTCTGGTTAGATCCACCACTTCTACAATTTTCTGAGGTGTGTTGCGATACTCTGTTCTGCATGTTCATCATCCTGCTCAGCTCCAGATCACATTGCGAGGTAAGTTCTATTCAGGTTAGTACTTTTACCTCCTATTTCAATTATTTCATTTCATTTAAAATATCAAATAAATTAGTTAGACTTCATATAGTTAATTAGTTATTGCATTGTTATACTATTTAGATTAACTTCTACATTTGCATTCATCTAGCTCCATCACAAGGGACACAAGGTTTGGTTCATTTGCATCACACTTCATAGGAGGGGAGTCTATTGTTCTCATGCATGCATTATTTACATTCTACATTTATTTATTTCTTGCTACTCACAAAGTGCAACACATACAAGAGCACCTAGGGCACAATTCCATAGACACACACCTAGAACTACATTTGGGTCTGAAATGTAATGCAACGTTCAGTTAGTAAGTCCACCATTTTGACCACTGAGGTTAGTCTAACCCCTTCATTTACATATTTATTTTTTAGGGTTTTGATGTTGTGTCTAGGGTTTCATAGGTGATTCCTTTATTGCAGGTTTACAACGACATCCACGGGCATACAACAACATCCATGCGACATGAAACAAACACAAATGAACATTCAACGACACCTCAGAGGAGGTTCCCTGGTCATTTCCACAAACCAGAGCACCTAGATCTCAGACTAGGGCGCCCCAGGTGCCCCATCCTTTTTTAAGTGCCCTAGTCTACTCAGACAACTCAAATCTACGCTTTCTCAGGCTCATGTGTGATGGTTTCCTCCTCCTATCCAGCCGGTCTCCATTACGACACAATCCAATGACATATGTGAATCAAATAAGGTTATTCCAAACCCTCTTTACACAATAGGGTTTCATATTTCCATAGCTTAGTTGCTTGGGTGTGTTTAGTGTTCCATTTATTTATTGCTCCTAGAACGTTAGATTAGGCCATATATTTTCATATTTAGCTTAATTAATATCTAATGTGTTTGTGAGCTTGTACAGATAGCTAGGGTTTGTTTTATAGGTTAATGGTCACATTGAAACCCTAACAACAAAGTTAGAGTGACAAAGTAGATATTGGAGCAAAGGCCTTTAGACCCAGAAAAAGGCATATCATGAATAGTAGCACAAACGCCAGCACCCAAATCAGGACACTACAGTCCAAACACTCCTATTCTCCTTTAGGCGATCTTGTGTAGAATAGCCTAGAGTCTTAGATTTCTTTGTTAGCCATTATAACATCATTTTCAGTCTGATCCAATAGATACATAGTTCTAACTATGTTCAAGTTGCACAAAAACTAGCTAAGTCATTCATCCCTCTCATTTGCTTAGAGTTCTATGTTGTTTAAATACTTAGCATTTTTATATTGATGTACATCATCATTTGTATATCATTAGTTGCAAAATTTACTTTGAAATACATATTTAATTCCATTTTTATTAAATCAGAGGCATAGGCTCTTCGCTAATGATAGTTGGGGTTAAAATGACTTAGGTTAGTTTGTATATAGAACTAGGCCTCTCATTCACTAACACACTAATGCATAAGGAGGTGGCCTTCTTTTTCCTTTGTGGGTTCCACCATATTAAAATCAGCGCATAGGATCTAATGAGCATCATTAAGCGAGTCACCAATCCACCTCTAAAAATGAATCCTTTCCATGGCACCATTGGAGGCATATCGGTTGGAAAGGCCAAGTAAATTGCTATCAAAATAAAAAAGGCCCATACAACCCAATGGGTGGGCTCTGAGCCCCATGAAATGACATTTTACATAATTTCTAGCACAAGCAATATAATCACTCCCCCATGACCAAGCTCATGACTGAAGACATGATAAAGGGCGCTCAACTAAATAGTGTAAGCAACAAAATGCAGAAAAAAACCTGAGATTTCAAATTCTTGTAGGCACAACACTTTCATAGCACTACAATATTGACGATTGCACACGGCCATATATCTACAAGTTGATTTAATATGGCCTCAAACATTCCAATAATAAATTATCATGGGGAAACATTGAGGTGTATGTTGGTCCCTTCATCTAAATCTTCGAGGGAAACAAACTTGTTGGCAAAAATAAATTTATCTTGATTTCCTCATAGGATCACACATTTGAAAAGGTTGTTGTTTCTCCTGGACATATTCTCCATCTTTAGAAGGTGGGGAAAGGTTACATGGTCAGTGGAGCACCATCTTACATTCAAACATAACCGGATTAACCTTTGAATTTTTAGAACTCACTCTTGAGTGGGGTTATGATTGTTGTGAGGATAATGTTTAAGTTGGGGTGGAAACAACAATGGGAACCTCCTATAGGTTGCGAGAGATGGATGATGTCTCTTGTGTGATGAGTGTTACGACTTATTTTATTTTAGCAATTGATATTTTATCTTCAAAACCACCCGTGTGTTTGTATACATCATATTGTAGTTTTATTTACCCCAAGAGCATGAGGAGTTCCTTTTTATTTGTAACAATAGTCTAACTATCACCAGTGGAGACAATAGTTTTAGTTTTTGTATTGATTTTCTCCTGCAACACTAGCTGAGAGTTTTCCATTAAGGGATATATCCTCGAATCATATGGTTCAATGATTGACAATGAACTCCAATATTTGGGAGGTCAACTTGTTTTAGACACAAAATCATGCACTTTGGGTATCTATTTAGTCATGATTGCATATTACTATTCATATGATTCCTAAGCAAGAAAATTACTAATTAACCCATGTCTTTGGCCATACCTTTCTTTGCTTTATGTTGCCACTTTTGGTCTTACACCCTTAATTGCTCGGTCTACCTTTTTATATTTCGACATTTATCATCCTGGACACCAGCGCTAAGCCAGGACACCAGCGTCAGGTGCCCTCGTCCCCTCTGGGCGCCCCTAACCTCAATATACTTTGTTCACATCTTTTGGATCCTTTCTAGTTGTTTGAGCATCTTATCTTTTTTGTAGTCATCCTTTTCGGGGCTAATTACGAAATTCAAGCAAGGGAATCATAAAAATATAAAGTTATGTGATCATAATAAAGGACCAAGCACTAAGCATTAGCTATCACCACCTAAGATTGCATCCATCAAGCATCTATGAGCTCCATTGCATCCATCTAGCATCATCCACAGGACACAACAGCTGGTTATTTTAAATACATTGTATAGGAGGGAAGTTCATTCTATTTCATGCACACACCTATTACATTTCTTTACATCTAACTTATTTGCTCACTATAAAGTGTGACACGCACAAGAGCCACCTAGGGCAAATTCCGCACACACATAGAACTATATTGGGTCTGAGATGTAGTGCAACGCTCAGTCGTAAGTTCACCATTGTGACAACTGAGGACAGTCCCACCCCTCATTCTACATCTTTCTTTTTTAGGATTTGATGTCTATTTGAGGGTTTTGCAGGTTAATACTTCATTGCAAGTTTCCATTAGCAACTTCAGCGATCACTATGCGAATTCATAGTGACCAAAGGTGAACAACATCGAATACCTCGCAACCTACTCAGAGGATGGTTTCCTGAGCATTTCCACAGACCCAAGCACCCAAAAACAAGTCTAGTGTGCACCCACAGGCGCCTTTGTCCCTCTCCAAGCACCCCATATCCAGACTTATTCTTTCCAGAACTGCATTTTTCTGAAGCTTCGATGCGACGGTCATTCTCTTCGTATTTTCCAGTATGGTCAACATCTTTGATACACCTCCGAGATTTGGTTGCGAATCAGCTAAGTCATTTTATCCTCTTCTTTATAACTTAGGGTTTCACATTTTATAGCATAGTTTGTTTGGATTACTTTTTGTACTTATTTGATTAATTATTTATTGCTCCAATAACAATCAGATTAAGCATTTAGGCATATTTTTCTTAATCAAGCGTTAGGTGTAGTTTTGTCATGTTGCTCTTTCAGGAACCATGGCAGTTTGAGCCTCTGTTATACATTGAAGGTGTCGATGAAGAAGAAGATGAGGAAGAAGGGGGTAATGTCGAGGAAGAGAGTGGGGAAGAATCAAAATATCCCCGACCACTATTTCATGCCATGCACTTTCAGGAATCAGCACTCTAGAAACCTTGAAGGTAGTGAGATTTCTAAAGAAACAAAGAGTAACAATGTTAATTGATTCAGCGAGCATAGATAACTTCTTCAATAATAAATTGGCAGCATACTTCCTACACCCTGTCTTCTGTTTATCTTCCAGCTCTAGAATTTCAAGTCTATGATTGCAAACCCTCATGAGTCAATTGTGTCTTGTAGGGAAATGCCATAAATAATCGAGGTGGCCGTGGGCAAGTATACATTAGACTATCCTATGTTTGTCATTCCAATGGGAGGAGTTGGTATTGTTCTAGGAGTATAATGGCTCACAACCTTGTAAAAGTGAACTAGGTGTAAGTTGTCGAATTGTACCAAGTATGTGTTGTGTTCAGAGAAAAACTTTCACCCTATGTATTGGGAAAGACATTTGGTTTAACTTTGTGGGCATGTTATATTATAAATCCCCACAACCAATTAGTTTTCATCAGAAGTAGACAGATTCTTTCAAGTCTTTGGAGCAAATGGGTTTCATAGCAAAATTTTCTTATATGGAAGCACTTCCATACAACGATATCTAGTTACTCCAAAGTAGATAATGCATCCTGGTTCTTAATAGTTTGACTCCATTGTTTTCAGAGAAATTCCGAAAGGGACTACAACCAAAAGACATACTCGTGATGATGGTCGTTCCATGTAATTACTAGGGAATCAGTACCACCCAACATTCATCCTTATAGGTACCCCTATGTCCAATAAGAATAGCGATTAAGCACCCAAGTGGTGGAATAGAGATGCCGATTAGGGAGGCTGCTATCATCCGACATGGTCAAAGTGTGTATTCTTCTCTGGTTATAATGGTGCGTAAGCATTAGAATGAGACATGGCGGATGTGCCTAGATTACAAGGGAAAATCAACAAGTATACCATCAAATATAAGTTTCCCATTCCAGTACATCTGATTGATTTACGATGCAACCTGAGTTACATGGTAGGTGTCTACTTTATCGGTGGAACTTGATACTTTGACCTCGGGTTATCATCAAATCTGGATGCCTTTGTGAAAATAGGAATTGAGCAGTATGCCAATCCCCACTAGATTTAACCCAAGGATTGGGGATTTCCAAGAGATATATCCCTACTTAATGATCAATTGTCATTGTAGTTTACATTTACTATATAGTTGTACGTTTGTATTCACGTATTAGATGTGATTTCATTTACTTCCAACAAGCATAGAAATACATAAGTTCTGGGCATCAGTGTAAGACATCATTCTATCAGTTTTGAGCAAAGAATTTAAGTCCCCAACATGTTAAATGACTCTGTGAATGTTTAAGTAGTGCAATCTTGAGAGTTTACAGATCCGATTAAAGCTAATCATATCACTTTGTTCTTGCGTTTTCATTAGTACTATAGAATAAATTGCACTGTGTATGGACTAGTTATTGGACCGGTCACTATGTGTACACTTAAGGTTTGCTTTTGAAAGATGTATGCAACTACAAATTTCACTCACTTTGAAGAAATGTGTGTTTACCATTCACCTTTTGGGACCTTACTTAGGCATGTAAATTTTTCATTGGTTGTGTGTCAGGATTTTATGACCCCTGTGTTCTCGATGTATTGACCTATGTTTGTCTTCCTTGCAGGAGAAGACCACACTAGGAGCTTTCACGTAGGATCCATAGTTCAAGCATTTCTTGGCCACATTTAGTTGAGGGCAGATATGGTGAGAGTAAGTCATCAAGTAACATGTGTCCCACTTAATTACAGAGCCAATAACAGGAACTGTTAAGAATGAAGGATTGGACTATGTTCTCTAGCCAACAGTTAACTTGTTCAACAAGGTGAAGACATTTGAGATCCTTGCACAACTAGAAGAAACTAGCTACCACACCTATTCTGACAATTCCCTAGCTGGGAAGAAGAACTCTTGTTATTTGTCCATGTTAATGCATCTAGGAGTGCGATAGTTTGATCATTCTAGACGCATGTTTAGGGTATAGATAACAAATAGAGACACCCATGTCTAGTTTTACAAGAAAAAGGTGAGAGCTAACTCTTCAGACTTATGTTACTTGCATGTCAACCACATCCACCAATGACACATGAGGCGATGGCTCATATTGGTCCTATGCGCTTTAATAATAGTTGTGCCATGTACTCCACTTGCAAATGCGTATTGTGCTCTTCATGGATCATGAGGCATTGACACCGTCCAATGGTTGGTGAAGAAGCCAATGTTTGCATGGTTAGAATTTGTCTAAATGGATAGATCTATTTCAGGAGTTTCAATTCTCAATAATGCCTAAAGCCTACAAAACTCTGAGAAGTTGGGGACTTGATCACTTACCAATGATCAGATATGCATGAAGAATGTGCATTCGCGAATGGTTGAGGCATGACGTATACCCAACGTTACATCTTTATAGAATCTAGAGAGCATTTTCTCACCACTTTCCTTTCTGCACAATGTAAAATTCAGCATTACTTAACTTCGTGGACGTCACCCGTATTAGATTGGATGGCCCTGATGGAGGTAAGAAGCAATTCATGGTGTGCATGTGGCAATGCTATCTTTTTGAAGCTCAACTTGGAAGCAAGTTATACAAATCTAGGCCTAAAGATGAGGATGCTCCAGATGTGTTTTACACCACGAGCAACTTAAGAAGTCGCTACACAGGATGTTATGAAGGAATCATTGACGATCACTATGCTGGCGAAGCTACCATTTCACGACTATTATTGTTCATGTGGGACATAACATGGTGATTCCCGCCATTACAATCTATAAAGATGCTAGAGGAATACCCAATAAGGTGCAATATTTGTTCAGCGGATTGGAAATAACCATAATACTCTAGGGATGAAATACCTTTGATATCTCAATAGGTATTCCTGAAGAACCATAATGAAAACATAAAGACCTTAAAAACTTTGGTCAACCTAAATTTGCTCAATAACAGCTGCTTGCAGATATTTACATGGAGCACGGCATCCATAATCATGACCGCAGAATACTTAACAAGATGCACAGAGGCAGCACCCACAAGTGATTACACTATTTTAGGTCAATAGTATGCAAGATACCCTTTGGGAGAGCATTACCAGTTAAAGTAATGGGTGCCTACCTTAAACGTCACACATGTGACTGCCGATGGTGGCCACCATTTATTTGGCTGAAGATAGTGCACATGCTAGAGCTCAGCAAGCGTTCAAATGATTGTACCACAAGACAACACCCTGTTTGGTCCAGTTGAATAAAACAATAGAAGCATTCAACACAGATCTTGGGCTACAACATTGAAGGCAACAGGATTTGTGACGCTAGGTACATTTGCAAGGATTGGGATGACCATAGCATCTGCAATTCTACTGGGCATTCCATTGAAGATAACTGGCAAGAAAGAGGTTGACTTAGTATACACAATGTTGATGCTCTCGTGTTCAGGCACAAGAAGCATGGTGTCTTCATATGTGGAGGTCGTTGTGCCTTCTTTGCGTATAGCACATCCAGGATGCTTGAACGATGTAGGAGTCATTGTATAGAAGGCTAGATGATGCTCATTCAAACTAGATGAGAAACAGATCTCTTACTTAGGGTGGATCCAGAGGGGTGGAGAACATTAAGACAAATAGAGTTTGGTAGGATACGCACATGCCGACAGGATGAAGGTTCATCATGTGCTGAAGATTCAGTGCACGCAAGTCTGCCAAATAATATATGATTCTCGGTATACCAAACACCATGACTAATGCTCCTACATCATGTGCAACTCGGGGCAGTATGTTATAAATGGTATACTTAGAGGGTGCTAGAGTATGTGCAAGTTGCACTCATTAAATCCCAGAAATGTCTCCCCAAGCATGTTCAATGTAAATAGATTAATCGTTAGCGAATTAGCTATAAGCATATTGTGAACATTAGATATTTGACCGTGCTGAATTTGCTGCTGTGTGACAGGGACATGGCCATAGGCATATATTGTGTGAGTAAATCTATGATAAGTGAGTTGTAACTCACGTGGAAGATAATGGACAAGGCAGTTGAGATATGTTGAGTGATTCCTTGGATCAACCAAGATAATTTCTAGGGAATTGTTTGAGATTGACAGTTGACTCCTTGTAGTTAAGTCCTGATCAAGGCTTCTATATATTGCTCACCGCTGCACAGGGTGTCTAATCAAAATATCCTGAAGAGTGGAATTTATCTTAATCCCAATGATTATATTCAGTGTTTATTATCATTTCTTACTGTGCAAGCTCTGTCCAAAGGTTCCAGAGGCCCGGGTGGTATCAGAGCCATTTTATGCCTCAGGAATGTGATGGAGAAATAGAGAGAGACTGAGACTTACACCTCCTTAGTTGAATGGGCACTACAGCAGTGGGGCTGTGGATCGTAACATTCAACGGTACTGTCGACAAATGCAGGGAGAAGATTATTGTGCACACTTCTTTTGAAGTGGACGTGATACTAATCGTATAAATCGCTTGCTCTTTTTCTGCGTTGGTAGAATAGGCTGTATGCTATCAATAAATGCTTGCATTCAGATGTATGGACAAGTTGATGTGAGCTTATCTTTCAAAGAAGGTTGATCCATAATACCTTGCCTGATCAGCCTATGATGTGCCTATCGTGGATCCAGAGGGCATCTACAGGATCCAGCGTGATCTAGTGACAGAACATGCTCGCTTCAGAGAGTGTTTTGTTGGCTTTACATTCATACTTATACTACATTGATCAGTGGCTTCTGCAAAGTGGGTAGACTGGAAGAGGCAACTGAATTATTTGAGAAAGTAGTAAAAGAAGGCCTAAAGCCTAACGTGGTCACTTACAATGTTCTTATTGATGGCCTCTGCCAAAAAAATAAGGTTGATGCTGCGTTGGAACTTCTAGGAAGAATGGAGAAGGCTGGTTGTAAGGCAAATGCTCGAACTTACAATGAACTGATCAATGGACTGTGCAAGGAAGACAGGGTGCATAACGCAATGCTGCTTTTTGATAGAATGTGCAAAAGTGGGTCGTCTCCTACAGCTGTCACATTTAACACTTTAATTCATGCTTATTGCAAAATGCCTAATGTCAAAAATGCATTTAGGTTGTTTGACATGATGCAGAAAACTGGTTGCGAGCCTAACCTGTACACCTATACCGAGCTGATTAATGGACTTTGTATGGAGGGGAAGTTGGATCAGGCCTATGAGTTGTTTATCAAGTTGCCTGAGAAAGGACTGACACCAAATGAAGTAACTTACACTGCCTTGATTGATGGGCATTGCAAGCTGGGCAAAGTTCACATAGGCCTCAAGTTAATAGATCAGATGAAGAAAAATGGTTGTGAACCAAATGCTGATACTTACAATGCACTGATTGATGGGCTGTGCAAGGATAATCAGCTTTCTGAGGCAGACAATTTTTTTCACAAAATGGTTGAGGATGGCTTGGTTCCCACAGTGTATACTTATACAGTCCTGATCCATGCGTTTTGCAAAGCAAATCGGATGCATCACGCATTTAAAATTCTTGAGGAAATGAAAATTAGTGAGTGTAAACCAGATGCCCACACGTATAGTGCTCTTCTTTATGGCCTTTGCAGAGAAGGAAAGGCAGTAGAAGGAGAATCGCTTCTTCGAGAAATGGAGGAGAAAGGGCCAGTGCCAGATCAAGTAACATATAACTCTCTCATTGATGGTAACATCCAACTAGGAGAAATCGATCATGCTTTTGATATTCTGAGAAGAATGACAAGGAATGGGTGCCAACCTAATTGTATAACTTACCATTTGCTTATGACTGGGCTGAGGGGGGAGGCAAAAAGCATTGCCAGAGGAGAGACAACATCTGACCTGGATCCTAAAGGATATGATATTGATCTTCCTAGAATGCTTCTAAACAAAATGGTAGAAAAGGATTGCCAACCTACCACAGGTACCTATGCTGCTTTGGTAGGTGGATTATGCAAAGTAGGAAGGTTGTATGAGGCAGACTCGCTGGTCAAAAGTATGCTAGAAAGAGGTTTAGTTCCCAATGGACCAATTTACACCTCTCTTACAGTGGGCCATTGCCAAGAGGGAAAATCTGCCCGTGCCCTAGAGTTTATAGATTCAATGGTTGAAAATGGTTTTGAACCCGGCCTATCTATGTGCAATGCAGTGATTACTGGTCTTTATAGAGAAGGAAAGGAAAGAGAGGCAGATGTATTTTTTGATAATGTTATTATTAGCAGTTTTGGTCCTGATGAAATTACTTGGACAGTGCTCATTGATGGATTTCTGAAAGAAGGAGAAATTGATGTATGTCTTAAGCTGCTAGACAGGATGGAGGAGAGAGGCTCTGAGCCTAGTGTTCAAACTTATTCTTTATTAATTAGAGAACTTTTTAATCAAGAGAAGACGATGGAAGCAAGCGCACTTGTCAATAAGATGACGGAGAAGGGCATTGTCGTGGAAGAAGCTCTTCCTTGTTGACTTTTAACAAATTTCTTATCTATGTTGTTGCTCAAGTCAAAAGAGCACATTGAGGAGGCAAATAAGATACTGTGGTCGTTAGGAATGTGTATTGTCAACCGAGAGGAGGCAAATTGAATTCCTGTGGACCAGGAGTGTATTGTGAGGGTTGAAGGTGGCACTTCGGTTTGCTCCTTCAATTTTAGTAACAACGGAGGAACAGTTTTGTGGTGTTTAAGCAGTGTTTCCATGGCAAGAGAAAGAACGTAGATCAGGGTTTGGTGGTTTCTTTCCTAAAAGACACATTACCTGCCAGGACATGCAAAACCGACTACTCTAAGAAGTTGCTAGCAAAGTGGACAAGCACAATTGCATTCAATGTGCACTTTGCATCATGACTGTCATCCAGATTGTTTAAGAGACAAATAAATGGTAGTTTCTCTACTTTTTTGGCTTTTTTTCATAAGAAGAAATAAAGCGCGTTTTCCTCAGATTGACTGTTTTCTGATTTGAGTCTAATAGACTCATATTTCTATCTTCTTGATTTTTTGCAGATAATTTCTGCATTCAAAATCTCAGATTTCTGTCCAGTTACATCCTCAGATTTCAATTTGGAGCATAATATTTCCAGTTAAGATAGTTTTTGGAATGAATTGGGTCTACAGTCTACACTTAATCGCTCAAGGATTGATGTTCTGCCAGCATGAGCTTATGATCTACAAATTGGTTTGTAAGAATGGATGCATGGTGTTCGTCTTGTTTAGATTATAACTTAGAAATGCCTTCATGAATAATTGCTGGTGTTGTAACATGCCCCATCCAGCTAAAGATGTAAACATTTTTTTTGTTTAATATACTGCATTTGTACCCTAGGAGGGCTCTTGAGCACACAGAAGGTTGTGACTCAACTCTCATAGGGTCAAATGGATTTTCAACATTACTTGCTCCAACACAAGGATCTAAATCTTTCTACATTTTGAACATGACCCTAGAATGTCAATTCATGTATGAATATATAACAAGAGTTGGTGAACTGCATCTCAAAATGGAAGTTACTTGAGGCTGTGAGCCAAAGCATATTCCAGATTTCTATTCATCTCAAGAAATCCGAAACAGTTCAGGCAAGAGTCATACTACTAGACCAAATGCCCTTTATCTATACCATTATTACCATCCTAACATGTCAGATTTATAAGCAATGTCTACAACAAGCATTATTGTCCCACCTGAGGGTTAGCATTATGCCTATATAGTATACCACTAGAACTTTATCAAGAGAGTTTAAGGGGAAAAATAAATACATTTTTGCATTATGGAACAATTAATGATTTCATAAACATATACTACTCAGATGAGTAACCTGTTGACAGGGTTCTTCATCAATTTTGAAGAAAGCCGCGGAAGACTACGAGAACCATGTAAGTCTACAAGAAGCCGCATAAATAGAGGATTTGGTATGGCATTCCGCTTTCTAACAGTCATAAGTACACTACTACACGGGGCCCTATTTTGAGACAAAAGTTAGAGACAACTGTAATTTCATCTCTAACTTGTTTCCCTTTTTTAATTTTAATAATAAGTTCACTTTTAGTGTACCAAATTGGGAGCAAATAGTGGGAAGGGAACCCTAGATTGGGAGCAGAGGAGTAAACTGATTCCGGGATGCAGCCATGTCAACACTTCCAACAGAGATGCTTATGAGAGATTTCAAGCATTTGCACCGAGTGCCAAATCTGCTGCATCATTTCCAGTGGCTTCTCGTGGATCTGTCAAGCTGGTTAGATGGAATCTCTGTTTCATATTTTTCCCCTCATTTACAAAACAATGCATTCTTTATTTTTCCCTCTAATTTTCTGCATTTATTGTTCTTGTTCAAGAATTCATCCATGTTGATGGTTCCATAACTTTTAATGATATGCATAAAATGATCTATCGTGGACAGAGCTGCTGACAGAGTGGGCCATGTTAGAATGGTTCTGAACCCTGAAGCCCACAGGAAGGTGTAGGTTGATTGGGAGGGCATGGTGGGTAGGGGTAGAAATATGATGGATTCAGACGTATGCAAGCTTCCCTATTTGCTGGCGGTGGTGAAGGATACTGTTGCATCACTTCCATTGGATTCCCCATCCACAGTATCCCATGGATCTGACTGAGGTCCTCCATCTGTCTGCTGAGATGACAAATCTGCTTCATGTTGTTCCCCTGATAAGGGTGTGACTCGAATCCTACTTAGCACTATCCCGTGTTTTTGCATTTCTGTTGACTCTCGGGCAGTTCTCTACAACAGAGGCATTCTAGACCCTTTTCCCAAAGACCACAAGGTGATTGATACAGATGTTCTTTCATTTGTTTTTCATTTTACAAGTAGTTGCTGCCGTTTCATATATTTTTCATTTTACAAGTGATTGATTTTCAACAGGACTTACTAATACATGTTAAAAATGGCAGTCTGAACTGAGGATAAATAAAGTCAATCGGATAGAAGCGCCAAAAGGAAAATAATACACTATCATGGCTACTGTGTTAGAGGTTTCCTTGCCTTGTTGATAGCTCCAGGTATATATTGTCTGTCGATTGTGGATCCAGGAAGAGATATGAACAGGTATCAATAACAGTTTCTTTGAAGATTACCCTCATTTATAGGGGACAATACTAGTGAATACTAACAAATTCATGAAATCCAGACAAAAATTTTGGATCCACTTTGTAGCATATTCTACAAATGTTATACGGGCACTGCAGCTTGTAGCTTGCCACAATCACTGCTTCACGGAGTCTACAGTATTAGAAAAGGTTGCCACATCTTTATTTATATTGAAAAGTGAGTTTGGAATTAATCAGCATTTAAAAAGAAAGCCCTCTGGAGCAGGGAAAATCCGTCTGTCGGAACATAGATAGTTATTGAGTTTGGTAGCATTTTGATATTACATGTGGAACCAGTGAGCTCTGCTTGATCACAGAAAATAAGCCTTCTGTAGGTGTGGACTTGTAGGATGAAAATATATTGATACAATTGCCAAAGCATGATCGTAAAATAACATTTTATTCTAGGAACTTTTGGCATGTCTAATATCCTGTTTTGCATCAAGCTCTTGCACTCATTGTTGTCATCATCACCAGACTCCATGTCATGCGGATTATCACTATGTAGAAGGATGAGCTGCACTCATTTCAATTTTGTCCCTTTTTTTTACCACCAACAGAAGTCTTCATACCTGAATATTAGGATCAAGTTGCAGTCTGTCAACCATGTTCTTTACTCTGTATACCATGATCTGAATCAGCAATTAGTACAAGGAACTGTACATTTGAATCTGCTTAACAGAGTTAAGGGCTGTCAACCCACATTGGACTGTTTTCTGAACTTTTGTACAACTGCTGACCTACGTCTTCCCAAATCATGGGCATCTATCTGTGACACATTACATGGTTTCTATAGCACTCCATTCTCTAATGCTTGAAACATCTAAGGCCATTGACAGTCTGAAGAAAATTCATTCTAGAAGTCACCAAATTCATATAACTATATATTCCAGCACAAGGCAAAGGTACTAAGTCTCCCTCAACAATATTGTTGTCATTGAAGCATGTTTTATGAATGCCTACATGTAGATTTTTACCTTTCGCATTTGATCATAGGTTGTTTAATACATCGATGCTCTGACACCATACTTTAGAAGGTTGCACCTTCATGTGTGTAGAATTCCATGCTCGTAATTATACAATCAAGTTCCAAATCGTTTGCCACACATTGCTCTTACTTTTCTAGCATATAGCCTAATGAGGCTTACAATGGTCAGATATGCTCACAGTTTCTCAAAATCGAGCAGAAATCTACTCTAAATCATGTCCTAAATTGAAATTAGGATTGTTTTTCAATCCAAGGTGACTGAACCATCGAACTTTCAGTTTCCACAACTAGTTTGCATTTCAAAATTAAGGTTGGTCTTTAAGCCATTACTTGGATATGCTAGCCCCTTTGTTCTACAAGTCAATGCTATAACTCAAGTTCTTACTGAACACATATCAAAAAACTGTACAATGGTGATTTAGAGACCCAATATGGGGTACTAAGCAGATGGAGGGTATGCAGCATTCAGACCTGGTTACTGTGGACGAAATTGTACTTCCTTTGTAAATATCATACAAATTAGGCCTGTTTTGGCTCCTAAGCTATAACAATAAACAGTTACTCAGCATGGTCTCACTTGAAACTGGATGGATTCACCTCAAGAATATCCAATAACATGTCTACACAAATTTTAGAGGCTTGACTCCATGATTTCACCATCTCATGCACCTCATTTCCTTCTTTCCTACACAATGTTATAGTCTACAATATAGAACTTGTTATAATCTTACCCATGTGCAAGTTGAGACTTAAAAATTTCTGTAGACGCTTAGAAACTCACCTGGGTAGATATGCTCTCATGAAATTTCATTTTTTTTATTGTTAGAAAAAATTAGTTATGCCTTGCCCTAGTTAGGGCCCAAGAGTTAAAAAGTGGTTCTACATGGATATCTCAAATCAAGGTTTCAAGAGCTTATAAAAATTACATGATCCTATCCTATACCATTCCTCTAGCTGTACATACTTTCACAGATCTCCAGAAATTCATTCTTGGTGATTGTCACAAATTTAGTACTCGGTCTCAAGATAGGGTTGTATAAAGCATAGTCCACATATATCCAGCAAATAACATACAAAACAAGGACGTGTTATACCTGGAATATCATTCCAACAATTTTTTTATTCATATCCCACTTCCATTAAATCTTCTTCCTCCTTTTATTGGATTGATACATGACTGATACTTCGTTATATTTCACTATCTTCTCTAGGCTTACCCTCTAAATTAATTATACAACTCCTATATGAGCTATAACAACATACCAAACTTAGCATATAATCAAAACTACATCCTATTCACTCTAAACCTCATTCATCCTCCTATTGAACAACTCATTACATACCATGATAAGCCTTAATTAGGCATTAGAACAACTAATTTCCACCTCTAGCACACCTAAGACTTCATCTTTACAAGTATAGTTACTTTTACTTTTACATTGACTTGTCTAAGAAAATTCACTTGGTCTTACAAACATACTATAACAAATATACTAAAATTTACCCTATGTTCCTATGACATTTTATTCTCTTGATGTTCGTGCATCATATTACCCACCAAGAAGAAATTGAATTCCTACTCAATGCAATATTGTGATTTCTTCCTCCTTGCCTTCCAATATTTTACTATCCTCTCTGATTCTGTTCTTTCCATTTGTTTGTACCTTTTTAATTGTTTGTGCTCTTTGCCTCCCAACTTCCGCTCTGAACTTGTAATTGTATTTCTTTTCCATATACTTTGCTTTCTTGTTTTTGCCTTGTTCTTTGCCAGTTTCTTCATCATGCGCTCTAACTCTGCCCTATTTTTTTTCATGTTCACTAGAAGTCATGGCTTCTATAACAATGTTGGGTACAAGAATATAATGCTTGATTTCCTCTTAAATTTTCTTTATTACCATTTCCCTATCTTCTTCTTTTATGGCTTCTTTGTAGGCTTGTCTTACTTTGCCTATAAAATGGAAGTCATTCGAACATTGAAGTTATTTTCCTTTACATTTTCTAAGAATCCACATGACTTCTTAGTTAGCATCATCCTCCACTATAGTTGATTAATGTATACTTTAATCACTGATATGAAACATCCTTACCTATACAATATCCTTTTATAGCAATTTGATAGTTATATAGTTCCTCTAGCTTCTTTGGATCACCTGCTAGGTTCTAATTGTATTTGTCTTCCTTGACTTTAGATGGAGACCATTTCAGTATTCTGACCCAATGAATGAACTTCTATGACCCGAAATTTGTAGGCCACAGTCTTCATGTTTTGAATGGATTGCCTTCAAGTATCTAATCTTCTTAATTCTTTCTACTTGTCATACTTGTGATTGTCAACTACTACTAGCTTAATCTTCTTAAAAACCAGACTTATTCTTTCTCATGGAGACATTTAAGAAGAAGCTTTATTCCTTTACTTTGTCCATATACAGTTTTTTTCCTTTGGTAACCTTTAACTTGACTTATGACTTTTCTTTCATTATTATCAATAGCAGGTTCTACCGGATCTGTATTTGAAGCAACCGAATAAACCGGTTCGATTTAGATAAATCTGCAGGGAAAGAAAATTTCTTTCCTTTTTTGGCAATTTTGTTTTTTTTGGTAAAATGGAAAAAAATTTGCCATTTTTGGAAAGGGTCCGGGAAGATGTAGCAGCAAAAACTTGCATGTGCCATAACTTTCATTTTGTGGCTCCGTTTAAGGTGTCGTCTTCTCTAAAAGTATATATTTTCTCGAGCTCTACGCATTGATGGCAATATTTTTCTTATTTTCATAAAATCCATTTTTTGTACCTTTTTGGACCAAGCAACTTCTTGCAATCTTTTGAAAGAATCATTATGATGATGATCCCCTATGGTTATGGATGCTTGTCTGTATGATTTGTCCATATAGGTATATGAACTATGAGTATACATCAAGTATAAATCCTTATGAATCCTCTATGCATGTCTATTCCTAACCGGATTTTTCCCATTTTTTCGCATTATTTGCTAGAACTCCAAGATTTTCGGATTTTTCTTGCCCTTCCGAATTTGAAAATCGGATTTCCGATACCTGGTAACATCATCCATACCTCCATGTTGTGTTATATACTTGGTTTGACTCTCCATTTGTTTCCTTTCTTATGTTAAGATTTCCTTGTTGCTCCATGGCTCTAAGTACAACTTCATTCCTCTCGAAAACCTGTTTTGGTTTACTTGCAACCATGTAACTTCAAAATCACTCCAACTGAGTCTTCACTCATTGCTCCTTGGGTTTGTGCTTTTCTCCATGAAATTTCTTGATTTGAGTCTTTTCTCTCCCTTAGACTTCAAATTGGTCTCCTTAAACTCTTGTTGACTAGCTACAAGCTTGAATTACTTCATATTCATCCTCATATGATCTCCATACAAATATTTATAGACCCATTGATTGGTGTCTCATTGTCTCTCTTGACTGGAACCAATTTTCCTACCTTATTTCCATGCATATTTGCAATAACATTCTTGTCCCTTTGACCTCATTCTTTGTGTGTTCAACCTAATTTCTTGGCAACTTGAAAACATGCTCATAAGAGATGTCAACCTACATTCACGCTGTATTTGATACCTAATTAGATTCTCCATTGATTCTCTTACTTGTGCTATGATTTGTTTTCCACTCCTTGGTCCTGTATCCACTGCATTTTTCTTGACAACTTACTTTGGTCTACCTTTAACCGTAGAATTAGAAATCTCTCCAAGCTTCATTCATTGTCTCCTTGGGTTTGTGTCTTCTCCATAAATTGCTTCATTTGAGTCTTCATCTCTCCATATTCCTTCACTGCAGAACTCTTCATATTGGATAGTTCATCCTCTTGAATAGGCTATCTGCAGATCCTTTAAGGTCTCTATGAACATCTCATTGTTTATCTTCTCACTGAATTCATTTGTTCCTTTCCATTCATGATCATTCTTTGCAAATTGACTGCTACAACACGCATTCACTCATGCTAACACACAATTAGATCTAAAAATCAAGAGCTCCTTGACTTTTTGGCTGCTCCATGCATGTTATTCACTTGTTTGTCATTTAGCATCTTCTTTAGGAATTGTTTGTAAGCCTTGTTCTTCATTTTCTCTGTTGTTCCTCTTCAATCATGATGTATTCACCAAGAACTATTTTCTTCTTGAACATCATCACCCATCTCCTCTGAATTCATCCTTCATTTTCTCTTGTTGATCTTATCTCTCTATTGTTTTATTCTTTTCAATAAGACTGACTACCTTTTCTTCTCTTCATTTGACTCTTGACGAGAACCTATCTTACTTGCTATTCTTCTCATGATCTTCTTGTGTCTTCTCACTTTCTTCTTCTACATGATCCTTCTAAGGTCTTCAAAGATCTCATTCCATTTTTCCTTCTCATCACTCTTCTGTAATTTTCCTATTATCATCTTCTCTTTTGTGACCCAATTGACCTTCTTGGTCATATTTTTTTCTCTTCAAGAACCTCATGTTCTTCTTCAACCTCATTTGGGCTTGTTCATCAACCTTGACTTGTATTTCTTTGGTCCACTTCATTGGACTTGATTGGCATTCTTCTATCAACCTCATCTTGCATTCTTTCCTTTCAAGGACACACTCACCTTTCTTCTTTCTTCATGGGCTCCCTCATGAACACCTGCACCTGACTCTTGGTCTTTCTCCACAAACTCCTTGAATACCAAATACCATGCTTCTCTTTCAATACCTGCATGTTGGTCCATCAAAGTCACTAAAACATGCTCTATTCCATCTTTGTTAGAAAACATTTATTCAACCTACCATTATACACTACCTTCCTGTCATATTGTCATGGCCTGCCCAAGAGTAAATGACACACATCCATAGGCATTACATCACACAAAAAATCATCATGCAAACTCCCAATTTTGAAAGGAACTATACATTGATCATTTACGAGAATTTTATGATCTTTCCGAACTCATGCTACTTTATAAGGTGTAGGGTGAACTAACATTCTTAATCCCAATTTACTAACCATTTCTTCAGACACAATATTTTCATGTGCTACCATTATCTATAATGACATTGCAACACTTACCTCTTGTCTTACATCTAGTCCTGAATAAGCTTCTCCTGCAAATTGCTTCCTGAGATTTAGCTGGTTGTTGTAGAAGTAACTCTCCTTACCAACAATGATTCTCCATGACCTGTGATCATCATCTTATCAGCTGACTTTCCATAATCTAAATACACTACCTTCCATGCTTGTCATTCTTGTGCCTAGATCACTAATTTCATTCATCATGTTATCCATCCTCCTCATCACTCCTTCCTAGATAAAATTCATGATACCTTGCAATGACGGATTCTCAACCTTTTCCATACTATCAAATATCAACTTCACACACTTTCAATCAATCACAAATGCTTAAATATCTATGCAATGAATTGATTATAACAGAGTCTAAACTCTGATACCAAAAATGGTGCAAGGGTTATTATACTACTTTTCACAAAATTCTTATACTTCAAACAATCTTACCTCTAAGGTTTAAAAAATATTTCTCAACACATGAGCACTACTTAGTAAGGACTATTTTCCACCATCCCTTTACTACTGAGGATCTCATCTAACAATCCATAGCACAAGTCATATGCATATTAAAGCAACCTTAGGTATATTCATTCTTCTCCATACATACCGTTATATTAGTAGCTATTATATGAATATGAAACATGGAATAGATATGCCTTCTACTTACTCTACTTATTGATCATAGCATATTCTGATCACTTTCATCACTCCTCAAATGTTCACCCTTCATTCCCATCTCAATGTTAAAACCTTTAATCCTTCTCTACTTAGCTTGATAATTCCTTGGTTCACTAGTTTAGCCTAACCTTAAGCTTACAAGGTCTAATACACTCAAAAATTCAAATAGAATTCGTGAATAACTCTAATCACCTTAGAACACTTTTTTGTAACTATTACAAGGTGTCTTAGACCCTTCATTTGATCATACATATTACGTCTCATCTATAGTCTCTCTATTAGGCCTTGTTTTCCTTCTAGCCCTTCCCACATACAAAGGCTAGTTGGATCTCAAATTTGGTCCAAAACAAACCCACTAAAAAATGGTGTGATTTGAGACCCTTTATGGGTTCTAACTCATGACCAAAATTTAGGTATTGTTCCTTTGTACGAAATTGTACTTCCTTTGTAACTTATCATGCAAATTAGGCCTATTTTAGGCTCTAAGCTATGATAGTAGACACTTACCAGCATGATCTCACCTAAACTTGATTGGATTCACTTTAGGAATATCAACAACATGATACTCAAAGTTTAGAGGCTTAAATCCATAATTTCACCTCTCATGCACCTCATTTTCCTGTCTCAACCTGTGCACTGTACAATATGTAATACTAAACTTGTTATAACTTTTACACATGTGATTAGGAGACTTAAAATTGGCACACTTTCTAGACACCAATTAAAAGATGCTCCTTCCAAATTTCATCAATTTTTGATATGGTTAGAAATTTGTTATGCCTTGCCCTAGTTAGGGCCCGAGACTGAAAATTTGGGCTACAGTGATATTGTATTCAAAGTTTTAAGAGCTACAAAAATTACATGATCATATCCTTACCTTCCTCACCTATACATACTTTCACAAGATATTAAAAATTACCTTTCCTGGTGACTGTCACAAATTTGGGTCTCGGCTTGGAGGCAGGGTCTATATATCACAATCCACATATATCACAAATAACACACAAAACAAGAACTTCTTCACCTAGAATATCATTCCAACAATTTAATTATTCATCTCCCACTTCCATTACATCTGATTTCTCCTTTTATTGCATTGATACATGATTGATCCTTCATTATATTTCACTATCTTCTCTAGTTTACTCTCTAAATTGACTATACAACTCCTATATGAGCTCTAACAACATACCAAACTTAGCATACTTATCAAACCACATCCTATTCACTCTAAACCTCGTATCACCCTCCTATTATGACTCTTACAACAACCTTTATATCCTTAATTAGGCACTAAAACAACCAATTTACTCTCTATTACCCTTAAAGTTTACATATTGAACTTTAACACTTACATATTACTTTCCACACTTACAAAATGAATTTTCCTTGCATCTTTGTTGCAGTATAAGCTTCTAGCGACCATAAGAATATTTATTACTCATGTGTTTGCAGGCTCAGTCATCTCCAGTTATCATGTTTTCATCTTTTATAGATTGTTCTAAGAACAACCTTGTGTGCAAGGTTTCTTCATTGAAATAGGAAAGCATGACTGAGAGAAAATCCTTGGAAATCGCTCTTAACAAGTTTTCATGAGTGGAGGATAAAAATTGATGTTCTTCATCCTGTTTCTTTTACTCTACTAACTATCCCCGCTATGTGTAATCATAATTCTTTGTCAGCCTTATGTGGATTGGTAATTGATGTGTTAATAACTTCTTTGATTTGTATGCTATTAAAATTTTATTTTGGCTTGCGTTTTTGGAAGAGAAAAAGCTTGAAGAGTTAGCATATATGGGGGCAATGGAAGCATTCAAATCTTTAGAAGAATGAGGAGATAGAAAACGGTCGTAGTAATTGGGTTTTCCACATCTTAAGTTTCTAAACAAATACTTCCTAGTGTATCTTATTTTTGTATACCATATTGGACTTGTTTGTTGGATTGTAGATGCTTTCATACTGGATTTGCAATGCAAGCAAGGCAAAAACTTGATGAAGTTGGTATGAAGAGCCTAAAGAAACCAAAAAGAATAATAAAGGAGAAATGCACCCAAGCACCATTGGAGGCCCCATATGTTTGAATAAAGCCAAAGAGGGCGGTTTGGTCTTCATGTGATAAGATTATTGATATTTTTGATGGGATGACTCCTGTTGAACTGGAAAATTGAATTGGTGAAGGTATTGACACTCTACAAAATATCCTTCTCAATATTGGTGAGTAGGTCAGCTTAGAAATCCAGCCTATTACGATGGATGTGGCAGAGCTCACTGCAATGGTAATAAAACCGCATCCTCATTCTCTCATGTTTCTCTTTCTCCTGATTTATTTGATCATTTATGTTAGTTCCTAGAAGTAGATAAATAATTCGAAAATATAGAAATTAGAACTATATCAACAGTGTGTTGTTTGAGAGGATTGATTTCTATTGTATGGGTTTTGTGTATTAACCATTAATTCTTGAATATTTTGGTTTATTTTTAAATGTAGTATGCAACGTTTTTACCCTAGTGTTAAGGACTCAACATTTTTAGATGATGTTATTTTTCAGGAATCAATTGGATAATTTCCAGTCAAATTGCATACATATAAACTAGGGCACCTGCAGCTACATATAACAAAAAAACACCTTCCGATTATACTCCTCTTAAGTTTGTACTTTGTCCATACCATTGTGGGAAACTTTGTAATTAGCGAGCATCATTCGAGCGAGGATTTACAGTCACACCTCTGCCTTCGCCTTAACAAAGAAACAAAAACCGCGCCATTATTTATTTTCATTGGGGTCCTTTAAATAGGGTAGGTGGTGAAGGTGGGGGGGGGGGAGACCCCAGTTCTATGCTAAGGGCTCATCTCCTTAAGGCCCATCAACTGAAGGATGAGTGGCAGCACAACTACAGACAAATGAGCTATGTCACCAGGGTTCCTCCCCCACCCTCTTGTACCCCCTTGGATACGTACCTAGACGTACCCGGGACGTATCCGCAGGGTTGGGCAGTGGGGGGCTCTAAAAATGTTTTATTTTATTTTATTTTAACTCAAACAAACTTCAGTTTTATTGAGGACTAGACTAGGAGGGCATGTCAACCACAAGGAAACCTGGAGATTGTTTAAAATCCCTCTAGTTTATTGAAGAGAAAATATTCAAAGGATATCAAGAATGTTTGAGGTAATTATTTGGGATCATCACAATTGGCCAAGGAAAGAAGCTATTCATAGAAATTTGGACATATATCTGAGCCTCCGTACAAGTTATTTATGAGATCAAATCTCAGGTGATATTTAATACTAACACAAAAATTTGCAACCTCAGGCTCATATTGCATAGCTTAAAGTTTCAAAGAGCATCCTTTACCAGAAACTACCAAGGCACAGTATTGATTCCTACCCGCATCCTTAAGGAGGATTAGAAGGTGATTGTGGATAATATGAATACAAGAACCAACCATTGGACTGACCTCTTAGTTATCATTGGCAGGTTAGAGACAATCTCATTAAATAGGTCCTTTAGGAGCTCCCTATATACATCTTTTACGGCCACCATCACAACACAAAAATTAATCTAAAAGGAAATGGATGAAACACAAAGGAATATAATATTTGTATAAGAAAATGTAAATCTTAAGTATATTGAATGTTTTGAACATTGATTGTACTATATTTTTCAAGTTTTGTATTTCTTATGGACTAAAAAATGAATAAAATGAGTATATATTTTATCAAGTATTATATATATATATATAAAAAATGAGTATGAGTATTTTTATGTTTAAATTTTTTAATATATATGTACAGATGTATCCAAGATGTATCGTACCCAAGGTTTTTTTTTAAATCAACGTATCCGCGTATCGAACCTGTGCCCGAACTTGTATCCTGGCAACATAGCAGATGAGTGAAATAAAATTGCACTGGGTGGTTATTTTTTAACTCAGGAGCATCTTCATCTAACTTCCCCAAATGCTCGGCGCCCTGCTCTTCTAAGGGAGGAAGGAGTCTCCAACTCCTATGGGCCACTTGAACCTCCTTGACATTCCCAGTAGCCATCATGGCCATCCACCTGCTCAAGAAGCTTGGCTTCGCGATGCTCTAGAACATATCTCAAGTATCCATTCATAAAAATATAAAAATAAATATAGAATAACAATGGCCTGTAAAATATTTGCTCTTGTTGGCTGTAAAATATCTGAGCTCTCACTGACCATAAAATATCTACAACCAAAAAAATTAGATATGCTTACCTGACAGACAGATATATGGATGGTGAAATTGTTGACATAAGCCATAATTGATAGACAAGAAGAAGTGGGAAAAGGCCCTGCTGGAAAGAGCCCTGTGATATAATTTATGTGCAGATGGTTATATCAACAGAAGCCCCTCAAGAGAACTGTTGTATTTGTTCTTTTGGAAGAAGAAGGGATCCTTCTGCAATAGGGAACTGAATACCAACACCCTAAGTGAAGTAGCTGACAGAAGAATCACAAATGGTGATGTTGATGCTCATGTTGTGTTTCCCACCTCTCTAAATTCCTCACCATTACACAAAGAGAGTTTGTTGCAAAGTTTTTAGCTGAGGGGATGGATAGTAGGCTCGTGGGAATACATGGCTGGTTGGGTCCTCCTAGAATCTTCTTTACTATCAAGGAAGAGACCATGGAGGACATGGAGTTCGAGGATGGAAAATCAAGGAAGACCAATAGAGGGGCTCACAGTTGGGGCATCAGTGATTTTGTTAGTCAGATGGGTTCTGAGACCTGACGTGATCATTTCATTTGCAGTCCTGATGATTCAGCCTTGTTCATGATTCCATCTTCACCTTCATTTCTCACCCCCTTCACAAACCTTTCTCTTACCCCTTCCCTTCATTCTCCTCATAGTAATAATATTAACTCTTATGTTGCTGCTGTTGTTTCATCTCTTACATCTGGATATCTCAATCCAGATGACAATTTGTCATAGGTGGGTGCTGCTAATATTGCAGTGGAAATGGATAATGGCGAGCCACCCTCAATTCTTCTATTATCATGGAATGCAATGATTGCAAGATATGCAAAAAAATGTGTTTATTGAAAAGGCCTTGGAAAATTTCACACAAATGCAATTGGCAGGTGTTTAGAATTTTTCCGTCATAGTCATATCATTCTAATTACAAGTCGATATAGATAATTCTAGATTTTTATGAATGAAAAAGGGGATTAGTGAAAAAGAATGCTCTCTCTCTGGGCATTTAGAACTCCTGATCATGATTGTGTCTGCAAAAGGAGATGTTCGTGTGATGACCTATGTAGTGTGTGGATGTGCTTGTGTGGGTGGATTAGGAGGGGAAGAGGCCAGGGGGAGTCGAGGGCTGGTTAGATATAACAATCTCGATCTTGTGGGACACTAAGGCCAAATCCATGATGTATTTGATCAATCATATTGAAATGAGGTGTATAGAGAATCTGAGAGGAATGGAAATGAAGGATAAATCATTTGTTGAAATGTTCTAATCAGGAAATTAGTTATATATTTGGTGTGCCTATTAGCTTCACAAGTTTGAAGTTTGTCATCTTCATTCTTGTAGTAGATTAACGATTCTTATCTTTCACATTCACCAGTTTGTTAAGTTCAATCATTGGTGGTCTATATCATGGATGAAATAGTCAATTTTCAATTCTCTAGAGTCTAGAGAATCTAGTTTTGGAGTCCCTTGTTTATGCTACTTTTTCTCCATATCTATGGCTGGTTTTCCCTCTTCACAGATTAGCTCACACATGTTTTAGGTTTGTCTATCTTTCCCATAGTTTATTGTTTTCATCTTCGGAATGTCCAAGCACATATTTCCTCAATGCAAGATTCTGGGACTAGATGATAAAAAAGGCCCATTATTTTGCCTAATACGGGGACCTATAAGGATGAGATTTTGGAGGGTTTTAGAAAGCACACTGGAAAGGGTGATGAATAATTTGGAATGTCAAGAGGGTTGCAAAAGGGAATTTTAAAGCCTCTGCTTCAAATGAAAAGTGGACTTATAGGAATGTTGGAGTTGAAAATCCATTATATTTTTCTGATTTGCAGGACCCTCAACAAAATCTGTATGAAAACAAATAATATGGATGCCATTAACAAGGCCATTGCAGTCACCAGTGAGGAGGATTCTGACAGTGAGGAAGGCAATTCTGTTGCACTATTTTCCTTTATCTTTCAAGAAACAATAGATTAGGATTGTGTGCATTTTTTGTAGTTGCTGCATTTTGTGAGGCGGCACTTCTTTGTGACATTCTGTCAAACATTTTATGCCTTGTCTACGCTTCCATATCTCACATACTTTTCTGCTAGTGCATTGCTACAAAATCTCCCTTCCATTATGCTTCAATAACTATCCATACCTTGTTCCAAAATTCCATTTTAATATAGGCAGAGAATGTTGGGAAGGATTACAAAATTTGGCTTTACATCTGCCATTTGCTTTTGTATAGAGTTTTTAAATCCTTTTCCTCAAATCCATTCTGATATATATGCTTGAAACATGCTCAAAACTGCATCGAAGTTTCTAAATCCCTTTCAACAAATCCATTTTCTTCATTCCCTATGCTCACAACTTGTCACAAAGTTCACTACCTGCAATATGGCATCCCAAAATATCACATTTCTCTTAGGCATTCTGCCAAACAACTCACATGAGTTGGATATGCTTTTTACATTTTGCATACATTTCTAACATGACATTCTAGCTTATAATATTTAATAAAAATCCCCTTTCCATTAGCTCTGCACATCTACTATCATTTGCTTGAAATTTTGTAATGTTTTTAAACACATTCTCTTTTCATTGGTCCATGATTTGTCTGAGATTGTGGGGTCCTCCAAAATTTGGAAAATGCCCCAAAATGTTGATTTTGAAGATTTTATTTCACTTTTTTGTTGTCCAATTATATTTAAAGGACAAAAAAATAAAAACTTCCCACTGTACAAAGTTAACTTTTTGTTGTCTTTGTTGTTACAAGCCTACAAGTTTTGCATGTTGCAAACGATTATGCCTCATGGATTAAGAATTACCTGCAGATATCAGGGATGTGAAGGATTCATAGCTTGAATTCTCAAATACACATTCTTCATTCCCATTCTCATTTTAGTCTAAGTCAGAATGATTGTCATGCACATGTATTTATGCTAGTTTAGCACTCACTATTCTATTGGGACTGACACCAAAGCCACTGACTCAAACCACGTGCTTAAAATTGTAAATACCAGGATTTTAAAACCAGAAGTGCTCATTGTAGGCCACGACCTTAAAGATATAAAAAATAAACATTTTTTCTTTTCTTTTGGGGTCCACGATACACTTGAGACATAATCACTACAGTTGACATTAAACATCCCTTTTAATGGCAAATTGGGGATGTTCACGAGACAATTGGACATTTCTTAAAGTTGATATCCTCTTGGACATGGCTTCTCATCGACAAAGTCTTCATTTTCTTTGTTGAATTTGTGAACGAAAAATTTGTTCCAAACTTCTTTAAAATGCTGAAATAATTTTGTGAAAGTCTTCTTAATGAAGGAGATGTCGATGCTATCATCTTTGGGCCTGAACCAAAACTTGTCAGAAGAGGGATTGGTCTTAATCACAAGAATCACCTAGAAGTTTTAAATTCTATAGTAACATTACATTTTTATTTTCATAGCTATAAGAGCATTACCTTTTGGATTCTCATCCTGATAACTCGAGGACTTATTTAGAACTGAATGAAGGACAGCTGTAAAATATGCCTATTTGTCTGCAAAACGTACTTCTAAAGACAAAAATACAGCAGATTGATTGCAATCAGACTACTTTATTTGAGCTACCTTTGTTTGTCATTTTGCCTTAAAATACAATAATAGCTATAAGAGCATCACCTTTTGGATTCTCATCTTGATAACTCAAGGATTTATTTAGAATTGAATGAAGAACAGCTGTAAAATATGCCTATTTGTCTGCAAAATGTACTTCTAAAGACAAAAATAGAGCAGATTGATTGCAATCAGACTACTCTATTTGAGCTACCTTTGTTTGTCATTTTACCTTAAAATACACTGACTGTGTAAAAGCGAAACAATGTTTTCCTAAGGCATATAATGGGTGCTTTTCAACATCTTTGGACTTTTGTTTTGCTTCCAGATTACAATGAACTCATCTCAGTTATATTACGTAATACGCATTAAATAGAATGAGGGGGGCTATTGTGTACATGAAAATTCTTCATGGATGTCACTCTTCTTGTGATAGATTTATCTCTCCACATATGGCTATGGCGGTTTAACCACTAACCATAACCGCAACTTTTATGTTTCTCAGATGACAAACATTATTTGTAACTTGTAAGTATTTTCCTATTTCCATGTTATTTTCCTATTATATCCACATCAAAATACTTCACAGAGGGTTGCTCTATCTCCACAGAGGGTTGCTCCAGCTCGAAGTGGACTGGGGTTTCCTTTTATATCCACATCAAAATTCAACTTCCGTTGGGTTCTACTAATCTTTTCGAAGATTTTTTCTTCTTCGAACCCATGGAACTTGAATAGGTAAATAACCCATGGTACTTGTGTCAGTGATATTGAACGAGCAAGGTCTCAATCAGCTCTTAGAAGGCCTGGTATCATTTGAATGTTAAAAACTGACTTATACCTTTATACAGAAGTGTAATATTGCTACCCAATGCGATGCAACAGAGGACCAAATCGGATATGACATTAAACCAGGCTGTCCTTGTTCCCTCCAGTAATTTGTGCACTTTGAAAGGTCATAAGATGTATTTTGTACGATTTTTGTCATTTGACTATGAAAACATAGTTTATGGTCAAATTAGCCCTTATTTCAGCATGATATTAATTAGAAAGAACATATAGAAGAATTGATTTTAGGAAATAATGTATAGTAGTTGTGGGGATGGCATGTGATGTTTTTGAACTCTTATGCTTTTTAGGAGTGTAAAAAATTCCAATGGTTGTTAAATTTTATGAAAAATCCTTATTTCAATGGCCTTCTTTGGTTGTTATGCGACTTCAGAAGTGCTTCTCAAAGCAGGGTTTTTCTGCTCTCTCTACTGACAAGTTTCTCTTTCCAAGGTGCATTCCTTAGCCTTTTTTTGCATGCAAAAATTACATGAAGAATGAGGAAGTTTTGAGGGGACCTTCATAGTCATTACTCTTATCTAATTATTATCAGTCCTTGCCAACACGGTGTGCTATTTAATTAGATTCAAGTTATATGGATGGCCTTCACGGTTTTACATTATTGCTTGGTTATCTCCTGTCCCGTTTTAGAGGGTGTTGTCATGATAAGTTCTATTTTCTTAAACAAGCTGTGAGTGGAAGGCCCACATTCATTACATTTGCATTTATTATCTCATTTTTTCAGTCATTTGCTTTCCTTTGACTTAGATCTTGTGCTGTAACAGGTGTCCACTCTAACCCATTGTTGCATACATGATCAGTTCATTTTGTACCTTGTTTGTGGATGTAAAGTATCTTCACAATAGAAACCAACATGTTTTGAATATTCCTTTCCTGGAAGTAAGAAACACTACTTTAAGGCATTAATGGGCCAACATTCCTTTTGTCTGTTTGCTTGCGTGGATTTCAAGAAGATAGGGAAGAAAAGCATTTTCTTTCATTTCCTTAAGTGCTCAGGCATTTGAATTTATTATTTTTAACAATTGTTAATTTAATCCGATGCATTTTGATGGTCACATTTCTTTCCCTCGGATACTTTTGTGGTGATGAGTGAAATTTTCCTTTTTACTCTTTAGATAGTATGGATTTCAACGAAGTCCAATAAAATGCATGGATATCATTCTATGAAGCACTTAACTTACTGAAATCAGTATTTGTTATGGATGTAGCATTTATACGTGCTGCCTTTTACATACACATTCCTTTTTTAACAAAACGTTTGTATGCTTTTGTAGCTAGGGCTTGTTTTATGATAGCTGATAGAGAAGGTATGAAGCTGGAAAAAACATCCATATTTTTCATTAATGATTTGGAAAGTACATGGATCTATGTGACAGCTAATTATTTAATTCTATCAACCTACATAATGTACACATGTAGGGTTATGTGTTCTGGAACTTCTGCTGAGATCTGGCGGGCTGCATTGCTCGTAAAATAAGTCCCTTCAGTTATTGGTGCTAGAGGGCTTACCATAGATAGTTTTGTAAGGATGGCCCCTAGCATCAAATACTGGGATGATTGGGTTGATCCAGAAGATATGGCAGCAATGTGGGCAGTTCCGAAGGTACACAATGAATGGATTGCAGCTGGAGAGAAACAAGGGCAGAAGATTCATCTCTCTTGTAATCTAGAAGGGGCAACCCTCTATAACACTGACTGAAATGAAGGTAATGATTCTGTGGAAACATTATAATAGAGTGACAGATACATCTGTCTTTTCATAATTTCAGTAGTAGGAAGACAACATGTTAATATGTTTCATTCAGAATCATCTTCCCTTTTGCACTGTATTATTTGAACTTTCTCTTCTCTGGTACATTAAGTTCAATCTTTTCATTTTGATTATTCTGACCAACGTATTTCTTTTCCTCTTGGTGGAGAATAATACCTACTTTCATATTATCATATTTCAGTTCGATTATCACCATTATATTACATCTTAATCACCAACTGTCTAAATTGTTTATCTCTTTGGAATTCTTCCCTTTTCTTATAGTTGACGTTATCCCTTTTCTTATAGTTGGCGTTACTTCTTGCGCTCAGCTATTTGTAGCATGTTTTATATCTTGGTTATAAGCAACGCAGATGTCTTATTCTATCTTCTAACATGTTTATCTAATCTGTGTCTTTTTTCTTTTCCTTTACCCAACTGTTATAGGAAAGAGTTTGGTATTGTCTAACAAGCATAAATCTCGGGTCAATTAACTTGTAAATGTAAGTCCACACCAAAACACCAAACCGGGGTGCTTGGTAAGGCACTTACAAATTTTCATGACATACTTATGATAGCCTCTCTCAAGTGGAGGTTTTAGACCTGCGTGGCATAGAACATGCCAATAAAGAGATTTGATCTTGGGTCAATCAACTTGTAAATGTAAGTCCACATCAAAACACTAAACCGGGGTGCTTGGTAAGGCACTTACAAATTTTCATGACATGACATACTTATGATAGCCTCTCTCAAGCGGAGGTTTTAGAATTGCGTGGCATAGACATGCCAATAACGGGATTTGATCTTGGGTCAATTAACTTGTAAATGTAAGTCCACACCAAAACACCAAACCGGGGTGCTTGGTAAGGCACAAAATTTTCATGACATACTTATGATAGCCTCTCTCAAGCGGAGGTTTTAAGTGTGTCTTATATGCATATGAAACATTTTTTTCCATTTTTTGTTTTTTTGCTGTAAGTCTGTCTTATTCCCTTTGTTTTGGTGCAATTGAATGAGCAATTTTAAGAGCGGGGTTTCCTTGATTTTGTAGAGGTTTCCTTGCATTTTGATGGATATTGGGCTTGTTGCATAAACTTGTTTCTGTTTCAAACGAGTTTCTAAAAACTTTCGATCAAAACACCTATGATCGACACCCTCAACTGAGGATTGAAGCTACCAGGATCAATCTCCAGAGTGGCTTTGCACTTCTTATGCCAGATCATGCATCCTTTTTACAAGGTATAATCACGTCATTGTGGAGTTTCTCTCATTCTGTTTGTCTTTCTTTTCAACTCTTTTTTGTTTAGTTATTTCCTTTTTGTTAATATTCCTCCCTTGTATCATTAGGCACGATAAGAGGTGAATTCCTCAACTTACCAATTAATGATAGTTTCTGTAAATGACAATCCTTCCTTTCACATCATATTACTACCTATGTGGTGTATTTATTTCATGCATTGTATGTATTATTAATATATCATCAAATCCTCAGTTGGATATATTACATTTTGAGGAGTTATACCAGCCATATATAGTGGGATTGTACAATAATTCTATGTTGTTTTTAAGGAAACTTCACACTGTTATTTAATTGACAGGTCTTGATGGTGCTACTCCATGTATCTCAGTATAAATCAAGGTAATGTTTCATATCTTGGCTGTAAATCATTTCTTCTAGTTCTTCAATTGTCTAAAATTTCACCCCAGGATGTAAGATATGTTTGTGATATCCTTTTTACTCTACATTGTTATGTTCTCTTATATGTTGAACATATATATTTGTAGTTAGAAATGACAAACATTGCTTTCAATATGTGTTATAACCTGCTAACTCCGAATGCTCTAATCCTTTCCCAAAGCAAACTATGAATGCTCTGAATTGCTACCTTGTTGTTGCTGTTTTTTATTCAAACTCTTGAAGAAGGCAGCCGAAATGTGGGTTTCTTCCTCGTTGAAGAGGGTTTCTTCCTGAAGAGAATCACCTGAAGAGAATCTCTTGAAAAAAGAGGGGAATATAAATACCGCAAAATTGGATTCAATCTTCTACATGTATACTAGAAGTGTGAATGGATTTGATGCTACTCTCAGCAAATATGCTCTTACCATTTCAAATAAAAACCAATCTTGTTTAACATTTCGATTTCTTACTATGCAAATGATGTGACTATTGTTGTATGAGTTTGATATTGCTTGATCTTATTCTCAATACATATAAATTAGCATTTTGACAGTTATATTATGATTCTGAGATGCATATTATAAAACAAGGACCAAGTTTCACTCATTTCCCCCCACCAAATTTATTGCTTGTTTGGCATTTTAAAATTTCAGTAACCTTGCTATCTCTAGAAGGTATGCAATTTGAGGGGGCATATTTCTACTGTCAAGGTAGTGTGCGCTTTAACAATTCCATAGGAATTTCATTTTTGTACAGAGGAGTGCTTTCAGACTCATCGTGGAATACATTATCAGACGTTTGCACAGGTATTGTGAAGCTCATGTTGCACCCATGTTCTATGTTTGTGTATTATCTTGCAGCATTTTTGAGGTTGAAAGTTTAGTTTATCTTTCTTTGAAAAATATGTTGAAATGGAAGCAAGCTATTTGGTGCACTCTACCTTGTTTACTAGGGATAGCTTTGCCTATGTTATGTGCCAAATCAAATATAAAAACACATGAATATCCAATATTTTGGCTCAGCTTTTTTTGGCAATCATAGATGAACCATGATATGACTCCATACCATATATGATAAAAATAATGAGGTGTTTATTGTATATGTTCCATTCTTAAGTCGAAAGTATCCAATTTGATCATCTTATGATCTGTAACTATAATGTTCCTCCCCACCCTCACAAAGTACTCACGAGTTCATACGGTACTCTTTATCTTCATAACTTCCTCATGCTTTTGGATCTATAATGATTACAAGTACTTTCTTTTTCCTATTCAATATTGAGTTGTATAGCTTACCGTACCATTAATGAGTGGATAGATTCAATTAGTGGAGTTTATTGAACAATGGTTAATGACTACATGAAATTTGCTTATGCCTGAGGTCTATATTTAGGCAACCTGTTTTATGACATATTATTGTTTTTTCTCTGTTCTATTGCTGGCTCCACACTTGATTAATTATTTTTCCTAGACCTTGTGATCTCTGTCCCCTAGATTTTTTTTTTTGTTTTTTTGTTTTTGCAGCAACTCATTCACATTTGTGGAATGGTTATCCAATGCCGACTATTGTGATATTTGTGGGGACATGGCATATCTGGATTTGGTCTTTGAGGTTGTTATAAGGTGTTGCAGATAAGGCAAAACAAAAATCCGTTGTGGTTCCTAAATGCAAAATGTGGAAGCATACACAAGGCACATTAACTATTTGACAAAATACCTCAAAGAAACTTGGTCTTCTTGAATACAATGCTTACAAGAAATGCACAACAAAGGACACCCTATATATGTTGTTTATCTCATTCTATTTTAGAGCGTCAAATTGGACAGCCTTCCCATACTTCACTATCTGTGTAAACATTGCACCTCGTTTTTGTGCAAGTGCTAGTAGTATAGAATTTTGATAAGCTATAAAACATATTTGTGTAGTTAAATGAGTTATGATCCCATTTTAATTCAATAAATAGTGTACCACTGTATGTTGAGGGTAAACGACATTTAGACACCCTTTTGTATTTTCTTTTTGATATTAATAAAATGTTTGTGGACTCACTTGTGGGCATAAGTTTCAACCCAATTTATTTTCTATATTTGTTTTATAATACTGATCACTAGCATGCTCTAGTGCCATTGTTGATACTTATCCAGTGATTGCATTAGATGAAATTTAGTTATTTTATATTCTTTAAATTTATATCATCTCGGGAAAGACGATTGTTGGGATTAATGTTATAGTCTCTAGAGTGACAAAAATGATACCGTTTCTAGAGAGACCATTGATACCGTTTCTAGAGAGACAAAATCGGTGTTATTTTATATTGTCTTTGGAGAGAATTTTTTGAGACGATAATTAGAGACATCTTCTTTGAGACAATATTGAAGACAATACACAACATTTTTTTGTCTCAATTTGAGATGTTTTGATTAAGTATGGTCTTTAATATGGTCTCAAAACACCCCCCTTGTTGTAGTGGTAGTTGTCTTAAGCGAGCTATGAAGTATGATAATATCAATCCATTGTCCATGTAGCAATTGTTCCATGTCACATATCAACAACAAGGTGTCTATGTTGTGAAATGGGGAGCACAACAACAATTTGGCTCATTAAGAAGTGTAAAGAGCTTGTTTATATGAGAATACCTTGTTTAGGATGTTGGCTTAGGAGTAAAGTGGTTAGAAAACACAACAATGCAACTTTGCCATAAATCTCTTTTAGAAATATAGGAAGCGAAACTTCAAATCTTTGCCAAACCCAATAATTTATAAGTGGTTCAAGTAACTCCTAGCTAAAGGTCTCAAAGGTAATGCTAATAATTTGATCCAGTGGTGATTAAGATTCACAACCTTCGAGGCTAAGCAATTTGTAAAAAGGTATCAAGAATTGATAAGTTTGTATCATAAATGGTAACACACAATGCACCTATGGCGTATTACAATATATTATGCATTAGTAATCCCTTGGTTTCTAGCAGTTTATGCTATATCCGTGCATGCTTATCACTATCATTTCAAGATGCTCAAAACTAATCACTCTAAATTGTGAGCTCTGAGGCACACTTTAAACTCTTGAGCACCTTACAAGGTTACACAATGTCAAGAGTTAGTGTCTACAAAGCAATCAAGCAAGGTACTACCATTATGATTCATAATTACTGATACCTTTATCGCACACAAGAAGGTTGTGTGTTATAAAGTACACGGGTCAACTACAAAGCACTAACTTCATTGGTTTCTGATACATACCCAATGTTCTTTATACAACATATCCTTGTTAAAATGGTCATTATCAGTAACCCTCAAGGGCATTCAAGATTAGAACATATATCCATCATCCATAGCTAGGAAAAGTGACAAGCGAGCGTGGGAATCTACAGGTAACTCTTCCGCGTACCCGACCTCCCGAGGTCGTGCCGAGACAGCTGGTGGGGATGGAATATGCGTGGGATGCAGACAAACTAGTTAGGCAATCTAATGTCTTCAATACGCACTAGTGGAATTTGTGAATCTAAGGCAAAGAAGGCCCTTCTAACCTGAACTGGTGTGATAGATCGATCGGCAAGGATGACTGCTCGAAGGCTCCAATCAATATCGAGCTCTGGCGTGATTCGATCTATGGGTTGTGGAATACGTGGAAAATGACCTGGGATAGTTTCGTGTATGTCTCCAGATAAGGTCATATGGTGGGTAATGAATACAATCGACTCTATGGACGATTCTCTGGCCTAGTTCAGAATTCTCTAGCTTTGTTAGCCACTATATATAGTAAGGATAATTGTTCGACGATGGTGGGTGGAAGTGGGGTAGATCTGAATACTAATATACGTAGGCCAGTGTCTATGTCTGATTGACTTATGGATTCGTTAGGTTGCGGGATTTGTGGATCACAACCGTAGACTCTTGGTTGTTGCGGTCCTGCTATGGTCATGTACGAAATCAAGTCCTAATCCCTAGTATCCAATAATCATATGCTTTCTCAGCTTCTATATTTAGGATCAATAACTGCGCGATCTTCTCAGAGTACCTCACAGGTGTTCTTGCAACCTGGATTCTTAGGCTGGTATCTATATCTAGAAGAGTGTCTCCTGCATCTGGCTGTGGGACCAAAGGATCACAACCAAAGGTTTGTTCTCTTTCGAACCCTTCTACAGTCATGTGTATGTTTGCCTAGGGTAATCTGTAGTTCGGTTGATTTGACCAAAACGTGTGTGCTTGGTCGTCTTCTATATTTAATCCCCTCAACTGAGAGCTGATCTGTCGTAAATCTGTTGTTGTTTGGAAGATTTGTATTCTAAGGTTCTGGTCTATGTCAACTATTGCCGTGACGAGATTGGGTTGAGGCACAATTGGCTCAAATACGTATTCCCTGGGCTCCCTGGGTCCCGTGATTGTCATACAAAACAATAATGTAAATCTAACTGCAACAAAGCAAATTTTAACTACGTGGAATAAACCTAGAACATATATATAATTTCTATTTTTTAATTTTCTGAGAAACTTTAAGAATTTAAGAAAGCAGCTATTTAAACGTATCTAGAATTTGACAACTAAGATAAAACTTAAAACAAACAAAATAACCGAGTGTAGTTATTTGTCTGTGCAATTTGTAGATCTATTCTAAATAATGAAATAACTTGCTTAATCTATTTGCCAGACTCTCGATCCTACCTCAGAAGTGAGGAATGAATCATAGTTTCTCAGAAACTATCAATCCCCACAGCTTCCCTGGCAATATCGAAAGTAAACTTAACTGAAAAGAAGTGATTATCTACTCTATTTGATATATTTCTAACTTTAGAACTTTGAAAGCTAGAACCTGGATTCTGCAGAACAGTGGCGAATCCAATGGTGTGTGTGATCTTGTCCCCTCAGTGTGATCTCCTCGTTCCTTTGTGTTCACGTGAATCCAGAAAAGCGTGTAATGCTAGCATCAACAGAAGTAGATATTGGGACAAAGGCAGCTCAGAATGCAGACTGAATATAATGCGAGTAGGAGAGGGATAGCGCAAGAGTACAGAGCTTGGCTTATGCAATTCCTAGCGGGATTTATTGCGAGTCATGCAACATAAAGTGTCCAGAACCTGAAACTATCCTGTTTTGAGGAGCAAAACCTGCAACTTTAATGGCTTCCTAAGCTATTTTACTCCAATGGATTGGGTGAAATAACAGCACTGCCTGCACAAGATGGATATGTGGCTTACCAACAGCTGAACAATGCTAACTAAACATGCAAAGAATTGAAACTATGGCTTCTAAGCAAAATAATAGACTGAACTATTGAAAATGAGAGCATGAAAAGTGAATGAGGGGCAGACCATTTGTTTGAGCACAAGCCATTTATTTATAGCTTTTCATTCACCCAAAGATCAAAACCAAACTGAACTCTAAAACTATAAACAATGGCCAAACACTATTCCAGGGGACCAAAAACATAAATGCAAGCCCAAGTCGGCAAAAAAAGCTGGTGAATCGTTGATTTTTACGTGAGTCGCGTTAAAAACGCTTTCTGGAAAATGCGTAAAGGACCGCCGCTCTGAGCAGGGCGGCGGTTACAGGACCGCCGCCCTGATCAGGGCGGCAGTCACGAGACCGCCGCCCATGCAGGGTGGCAGTTTTAGGGCGGCGGTTTCGTCACTGAAGAGCAAAAGGCCAAGAAAAGAGGGGAAAAGGGAAAAACAAAGGACGCGGGGGCTAAGCGGGGCATGCGGGATGTTAACGCACACTTGGAGATCTTTTCCGGATCCCGAACACCTTGCGAGGAGACCTGTATCATCATTGGGGCACTTGTCACGTTGTTCCGGCAGTACAGTACCTTACAATTTTGGGTACGTACATATTGCCCCCTCGGAGAAGCGTTTTAGCCATGAAGAGGCGTAAAACGGTGGGTCCGAGTATGGCAGTCCCGAAATGGGAAGTTAGAAGTTATACCTGACACGTCCGTGTGTTGAAATGACGCCATCCAAAATTCCCGCTACCTGCAAAATGAAAAGAGAACTCAAGTGCAGATAGATACAATAGTTTGAAAAATAAACGCTAAGATAACAGGGAATGAGAACGTACCATTTGTGCGAGGATAGGAACTTACCTCCATCAGCGCTCCAAACCTGTGAAAAAGTCATTTTAAAACGAAACAGAGTGCTATATGTATGAAAGTGGGCCCATTTTCCTATTCATTTGCGTGAGTTGATTTGGTTGATTTTGAGCTCTGGGACCCACGGTGACAGTTTCTTGCGTGAGTAGAGTCAAAACGTCCGCAGCGAGATAGTGATCATGCCTCCACGTGCGGAACATCGACCTCAGCGATCACAGGTTAGTTTTCTTCAGTTTATTCCTTTTTCCCCCCTTAATTTTGAAATGCTAAATCTTTGTCAATGGGGGGATCATTTTTGAAAATGCTAGTGTTAAAAGGTCCACCTAGGGGGGGCGCCTACTGGGTAGGCTCTGTTTTTAGGTTAAATGGTCATTTTTTGCACTTTTTAGGCCTTTTTAGTTTAAAAACCCGCGTGGGTTTTCGGACCACGACCGCCGCCCTGGCCAGGGCGGCGGTTACATGACCGCCGCCCTGTTTAGGGCAGCGGTTACATGACTGCCGCCCTTAAGGCGGCGGTTACAAAACCGCCCCTCTGCTTAGGGCGGTGATTTTGAACAGAATGCAAAAGGAACCTTTTTTGAGATTGTTTTTGTATTTCTAGCATTTCTACGTGCTTACATGGTTTTTCTAGTATTACCTGGATGCTAACTTACTTTGTTTTGTGTGTTTTTGGGTGTATGCAGGCGAGAGAGGAGTACATCCGATGGAGTAGAGAGAGGGAGTGTGATTGGCTCCCAGGGGTACTAGATGCCCTCTCACAGGATGAGGAGGACACACTTCAGAGGGCTGGCATACTGCGCATATCGCGCGTGCCCCATGTTACACCATCTAGTCACATCCTTTGTGACCTATTCTCATACTGGGATGCAGATCGGAACACCTTCCGATTGCCAGGGGTCCGTGGTGAGTGGACCATTACATTGGAGGATGTCTATCGTATTCTGGGGGTCCCGATCATCGGGAGGTGACTCACTTTAGAGACAGCAGGCTCACGGGCACAGATTACACAGTGGGCCACATATATGGGAGATGCAGTCATCTCCACGGGGTCGAAGAAGGGGGTGAGAGTTCGATCTATTCCTTCTTTGCCCATCCCCTTACTTCGCCAGGCCATCATGGGGATCCTTGCCTCGAGATTGATCGGGGACAAGGGAGGGGACACATTATTATACTGCTGGGCCCCCATTATTGCACAGATAGAGGGGCATGGTCGGAAATATGCCTGGGGGCAGACATTCTTGGGACTACCTACCATGACTTATACAGGGTAGTCCGTTTACAGGGGCAGTCATTGAGCCACCCGACTCTAGTCATGAGTTGGGTCTATGAGCATTTCATCCCCTATGGCAGGGGTGTGGAGGTGGCAGATCCTGGGGCTGTGAGGGCAGCCAGATGGACAAACATGTCGGTGCTTAAAGCACCTCATCAGCTAGTTGCCTCCCTGACTATTGTCGACATGGAGGCGACACCATATCAGACTATGGCGGGCATATGGGGCGAGGAGACTCTTACCTTGATCTCCTGCTCCACCATAGGGCAGCTTATTGACAGAGTGGGACGAGTGGAGATGCACCCCTTTGGCCGAGTTCCTCAGCAGTTTGGCCTACCATACACGGATATGCTTCCCCCAGTGGCGCCAGTCTACAGATCAGTTCGTGAGGCCAGAGGGGGGCCTAGAGGCCGAGGTTGGACAGTGGTTACTCCTGGCATTCCCATTGCAGCCAGGAGGATAGTACGTGCTAGAGGGAGAGCCGGTGCACCTCAGGCACCTTTGCTTCAGATTGCTGCGGGTCCTGCTCATAGCAGCGATGACCCTATTGATATTGACTCCGAGTCTGAGGAGTTCACAGAGGGAGGAACAGAGGAGGAGACCGATGACAACGATCCTGAGTGGCATGACACTCAGGATATTATGCAGGCAGAGAGGGCTGAGCAGAGCGCAGAGAGGGTGACTCTGGTTTCAGAGGAGCCACTCTCCCAGGGCCGTGGTAGAGAGGATGAGTCCGTTGCGGGGCGATACGTTGCTCCCACCACAGGAGCAGCCCCTTAGTCGGCAGCGGCATCCGTGGCAGGTGCCGGCCCCAGCGACCCATCTTGGAGGCCTGGTGATCCGAGTAAGTTACCCTTTCTCCCTTTTAATGTTTGCTTGTAGGCTCTCCTTAGTTGCAATCTTGTATTCCTAATTTCTTGTTTGGTTTCTAACTTGTTTTCTCCTTTGTTTGCAGAGACTGTTGATGAGTGGCGGGATTTGATCCGCAGGGTATGTACTGATTCCCTGATGATCCCCATGGATAGGACCCGTGCAGAGCTGTCCGTAGATGCTGGGGAGCCTTCAGCAGCCGGTAGGCATACCGACGTCTTTGCTCCAGTCTGGCATGTGGCCAGGATGGTATCGACCCTTCGCACCGAGCTAGCGGGGTACAGGACGGCTGAGCGTCTTATGAGGAGCCGTTCTCGTGGTGAGACTGCGGCTGCTCCTCGGGACCCTGAGCCCTCCGTACATTCAGAGCGCCGGCGTAGCCGGAGTCCTAGGCGTGGGCGTGCACCTTCGGAGGGGTCGCGTAGGGATTGAGAGGCCACTTGGCTCTCGTAGATTTTGTACTATATATTCTTTTTATATCCCGGGCTCTTTGAGCATTTTGACCATGCTTAGTGCATGATGGAATTGTATATAAACATTGATAATTTATATATACGTATTTATTTTGGATCAAAATCTTGGCATTCATGGTTTTCTTTCTATTTCCAGTTTCCCTATGTATACTACGATGTATGTTTATATGCTTTTTAGAATGTATGCAATGGAGAACAAATGATGCAAATGTTTTTATTTCCTTTTGTGCTTCATGATGCTGATATATGGTGATGTAGATATAATGTGATTTTGAATCTTAGCTTCTGTAAGCAATTTTGGATACCTCATGTTTGTTTTGCAAAGTGATGAATACAAACCAGTATGATGAACAGATAAACTTGCCCCACTCCTAACTCCACGCAACTAGTAAGATGCGAGGGCTTATCACCAAGAGTCAAGAAGGGCACAAGTTATGAAATGTGCTAAAATGATAGTGATGAAAGACAGACAAAGCTTTGGTGGAACCAAATTGGAAGCTACAAGCTTACTCTACCCGAGTGACTTCATAGTTTAGAATGCAACTTACTTTGCGGTTTATCTAGACTTAGATCCGTAGATGGCCACATAGTAGACAAAATCTGGGTTTTTAGGATTTTAACTCTCTTGGAATTTTGAACATCTGATTCATTTATTTTTGACTCAAAGTTTCAAAGTTTGAATTGTTTGTGTATGACCATTTGCATTTATTTGTCAAGAGGACCCCCTACACTTTGCCCCATGCTACTAGTAAGAAGCGTGGGTTTAACACCGTGGGCAAAGCATAGGCGAGTAAGGGCATTTCCATCCTTTCCCAACCCTACGTCACTAGTAAGAGACGCAAGCTCATCACCAAAGGTTGGTGGGGCAAGGAAATGTGTAAAATTAAAATTTTCTGTTTGATCAACGTTTGACTTGTTTTCTTGAGTAAAACGTCAGTATGTGCTTATTTCCAAAGAGATATACATATGGGATAGATGTGACACCATGAAGCTTCTAGAACAGACCATAGGCAAGACACCTATCCTAAGAAGAAACTAAAAGTGAGAATAAACCTGCAGATCTTGGTATGGTTACCGTTAAGACTTTGTCATATCTAGCTTTATTTGATAAAATGATTCCGAGATAATTTGATGACATCATGAAAATGGAGAGGTATGATTAAAGAGTTTATGCCAACAACATCATGAGTTTGTAATGAATTTCTTTGAGAATAGATTCCTTGATCACCATTTATGTAAGAAACAAGTGGACAGAATGATCTTTAATCTATATGAAAATGCAATGTAGATAGTTATATAAGTAGTGCTAGCTGCCTATGCGTAGAACCGCTTGAGGTGCAAGGAATGGACCGTTTCACCAAATTCCTCACCTTCTAGCGTACATAAGAGGTATGCACCGTTTCCATAGTCCTTCATGACTCGGTATGGGCCCAACCATTTGGGCCGGAATTTCCTTCCTTCGCCGGTCTTCTTGTCGATCCGGCTGTCTAGCCTTAGAACTAGATCACCTTCGTATATGTCGCGTTCATAGACCTTCTTGTTGTACTGCCGGCACATCCGGTCAGCATAAACTCTATGTCGTTGTTCAGCATCTAACCTAGTTTCATCTAGGCTTTCTAGTTGGGAAAGACGTGCTTCTCTGTAAGCGTCTTCATCCAGAATCCCTTGTAATGAAATGCGGAGACTGGGTATTTCAACCTCGAGTGGGAGAACTGCCTCTGCCCCGAACACTAGTGAGAAAGGAGTTGCTCCCGTTGGTGTTCTTATTGAGGTTCGGTGGGCCCACAAGGCCGGATATAACTTCAAATGCCAATCTCGTTTGTTTTCTTTCACAGTTTTAAGGAGAATGGCTTTCAGTGTCTTGTTTGTCGCTTCAGCCTGTCCGTTGGCTTGAGGGTAATACAAGGAAGCCGTATGATGGCTTATCTTAAATTTATTGCATAGCTCGCGAACCTCTTCATTCTTAAAAGAAGTTCCATTATCGGAGATAATGATTTGTGGGATACCGTATCTGCAAATGATTTGGTTCAAAATGAACTTGGCGATTACAGAACCTGGTACAGTAGTAAGAGGCATAGCCTCTACCCACTTGGTGAAATATTCGGTGGCCGTGATTATAAAATTATGGCCATCTGTAGACGAGGGAGAGAATTTCCCTATCAAATCAAGACCCCATGTAGAAAAGGGCCATGGAGTAGCAATTGGTTGTAGAGCTTGTGCTGGCATATGAATTTCATGGGAGAATTCTTGACACTTATGACACCTGCGTACAAACTCTACTGCGTCATGTTCTAGAGTGGGCCAGAAATAGCCCATTCGATGTATTTTTCGAGCGGTGGCATGGCCACCGAAGTGGCCTCCACACATTCCACTGTGAGATTCGTGGAGAATCTTCTTGGATTCTTCTGTGTCGACACATCTCAGGAGCATTCCATCGAATGCTTTTCGGTAGAGTACTTGCTCTATGATGACGTATTTGGCTGCAATAATACGTAACCGCCTTCTTTGTTGTGGTGTAGCTCCTTCTGGATACGTATGGTCCATGATATAATTAATGATATCAGTGTACCAGGGACACTCAGAGATAGAGGGTCGGGTTTCGATGTAGTATACGCACTCATCTGGAAAATCTAAATCTACTAAATCACCTCCATCTAATGGGTTATCAGCTAACCAATCTGCAATGATTTGTCCCTTAACCGACTTCTGATTTACAAATGTTAATTCGAATTCCCCCATTAAGGTTATAAAATGTCCAGCCTTTTTAGACAAGGATCCTTGTGTGAGGAAAGTTCGTAAATGGTCTGTTTTTACCATGACCCTCGTTTCTTGATTCAGCATATAGTGTCTTAAGCGTTTAGTAGCAAAGACTATGGCAAGGCATTCTCGTTCTGCCTGTGTATAACGTGTTTCATAGTCAAGTAATGTTCGACTAATGAAATAAATCACGCGTTCCTTTTTGTCATTGTCTTCTTGGGCCAACATACAGGCCAGCGAGACATCGGTAGCTCGTGAATACAAAATTAACGGGTGGTCTAGCTTGGGTGGCATTAGCGTAGGTGGTGATAACAGGAAACGCTTAACTGCATCAAAGGCTTCATTGCAGTCTTCGGTCCAATCAATGCTATAATCCTTCTTGAGTAAATTGTTGATTGGATGAATGGCGAAGCTTAAGTCCGGGATGAATCTCCGGATTGCACCCAGTTTTCTGAGAAATGACCTGATTCCAGATTCATTCGAAGGTGGGACCATTTCGAGGACAGCCCGAATTTTGGTTGGATCAACATCTATCCCTCGTGACGATATGATGTAACCTAGGAGCTTTCCTCCTGTTACACCAAAGACGCATTTCTCTGGATTTAGTGTGACTCCGTATTCTATTAGGCGTGAAAGAATGACGCGGAGTACTTCTGGATGGTCACAACGCTTCTTGGCCTTAGCCAACAAGTCATCTACGTAGGATTCCATGATTTTATGAATTAAATCGTGGAATATATATGTCATAGCTCGCTGGTACGTAGCACCAGCGTTCTTGAGGCCAAATGGCATAACAACATAACAATAGGTTCCCCAAGGAGTTATAAACGTGGTTTTGGCTTGGTCTTGTTCAGATATTCTGATTTGATTGTATCCCGAGAATCCATCCATGAGAGACAAGAGTTCAAATCCAGCTGTTGCATCAACAATGACATCTATGGATGGTAATGGGAAGTCGTCCTTAGGACATGCTTTGTTAATGTCTCGGAAATCTATGCAGATGCGTATCTTCCCATTCTTTTTGAGAACGGGAACAATATTAGATACCCATTGAGAGTAATCGACTGGTTTGATGAACCCTACTTGTAGGAGTTTTATTATTTCATCTTTCACCATGAGAGCCACCTTGGGTTTCATGGGTCTTGATTTTTGTTTAACTGGTTTTGCATCAGATTTAGTGACGAGGTTGTGCACTGCAATGTGTGGTGCAACGCCTGTCATTTCCTTATAATTAAATGCAAAAGCTTTCTGATGTTCCTTGAGGATCTGAGTGTGTATTTCTACTTCTTCTGGGGTTAACGAGGACCCTAATTTCAATATTTTTGGTTCATCCTCCGTTCCGATGTTAACATCAATTGTTTCTTCGATTAAAGAGGCATTACCTTCTTCAAACTCAGGTGGGGCTGGAGGTAAATCCAAATCGTCCCCACTTTCTACCGTGTATACGCTAGGTTCCATTATGGGATTTCCGCAGTAAGAAGATGAATGTGGGATTAAGGACAAATCTATCATATGATAGGAGAGATGTAGTGCCGCATAGGCGTTTAAGTAATCCAAAGTGGCCATATCACTATCAACATGGTCTAGGATAGTAGATTCATTTTTGTTTAAAAGAGAATTTGTCGTTGTCTTTATCAATGGTTCATCACGAAGGGATACTATGAAACGGGTATCCTCTAACTTATTGCTTGGAGTAAAACGTGATGCGGAAGTTGCTATTGAATCAGCGAGAAGATTTTCTTCTCGCGGGATTGTTTCAATTGATATGAAGTCAAATTCCTTGCTTAAATCTAATACAGCTTTTTTGTAAAGCTGTAAATGCTCGGCTTTGGTTTCATATATCTCAGAGACTTGGTTTGCTACCAATTGTGAGTCTCCTAATACTCTGATGTTATTAATACCGATCCTCTTGGCTAAAATGAGGCCAAGGAGGAGGGCTTCGTATTCAGCGCCGTTGTTTGTACATTCGAAATTGAGTTTGAAGGCGAATGGTAGGACCTTTCCTTCAGGGGAAGTAAAGATTACACCAGCCCCCGCTCCATAACGGCATTTAGCTCCATCAAAATGGAGAGTCCAATATTTAGCTGGGAATATGGATGCTGGGATATTTGTTGTGTTTGCGCATTCTACTTCCACCATACAGAGATCCTCAGCTGGAAGAGAACCAACACCTAGGGAATTTCCCATGCCCACAGAATCAAATGGTAGAAACATTGGTAGATCTTGTTCTAGTAATTCAATGATTTTTGCAGTAGTTCCTAATGATACCGTTTCTACAATGTTAGCCTCGCCTTTTGAGGCTGGGATTGTCTTGACTAGATTCATAGTCTCAAGATCCGTTGTAGGTACCAACTTCTCCTCTGGTTTTGCGTCAGTGGGTTTATTAAGTTGGTTTGTTGGAAGTTCAAATTCTGAGTGCACACCTGGTCTTTTCTTTAAGTCAGCTAGGTGTATATCGAAAGGTTTTGGATCGCCTTTGGCTACAAACACCTTTCCTAGATGCAAGAATCTTACTTCTTGGAATAACGTAGAAGGGATTGCCTTCATTCGGTGTATCCATGGTCGGCCGAGGATCATATTATAATTAGTTTCCCGATCTATAATATAAAACTCAGTCAGGATTGTTTTGGGTCCTAAGGTGACCGGTAGTATTATAGTTCCAATCGAAGTGGCTTTAAGGCTATCATAGCCTCTCAATGTATTTCGAGTGGTGGAACAGTTTGTTTCCCCATATCCTAATTTTTGAAGGAAAGAGAAGGGGACTATGTTAACTGCGGCCCCATCGTCAACCATTGCTCGTTTTACGTAGTTATTATAAACCCATACTTGTAAGTGTAAGGCTGGATCACCTCGGCGTGCAATCTCAGCATCTGTAGGCATTTTACTTATTTCGAATATGAATTCGACATCCTTGTCCGGCTGCCCTGGAGGATGAACATCAAAGTCTACATGATTTACCTGTGTTTCAAGAGGTGGAGTGATGTTAATTAAATGACCTAAACCTAATGCTTCTAAAAGAGCAGCCCTGTGAGCAGGAGAGTTTTTTAGTAAGTCTAAAAATGAAATGTGCGAGAAGGTTTTTGTTAGGTCGTTAATTAAATCATAGGCACCCACGGGTTTTTCTACTATTTGTTGACTCTTATCTGTTTCTGGCAGGTGACTTGGGCTTGGTTGAGAGAAATATTCTCGTGTTCTTGTTATAGCTTCGATAGGTAGTTCAGCGTCTAGTTCTACTAAACTGACTATCTTGGGTCTCGGCTGATTTCCTAATTGTGGCGCAACTGATGGATTTAGTGAAGTCGAGGCTTCATGATCATTGTTTCCCGTCATTGCACCCTTGTTCGTCCCAGTTGGATTTAGTCTGTTATTATCATGATTTGGGAGTGGATCGTTAAAGATCTTGAGGGGAGCATTCTGAGGGGAAACTGCCCCTGCGAGCGTGCTTGGTGGTGGTGACACGGGATCTGCCAAAAAAAAATCTGTGAAGAACTGTCTTTGTTCTTCTGGCAAACGTTGCATGAATTTATTATAGTCACGGCACGTTCTAGTATCATGACCTCAAATTTTGTGGAAACCACAATATGAATTGGGATTGTAATTCCTGGTTTGTTGGTTTGGTGTATATTGTGGCCTAAAACTCTGATCAAACTGTTGCCTATTAGGATTAAAGTTTTGCATTTGTTGTTTCTGGCTTTGATTTTGGTTTTGATAACCAAATGAGTTTTGGCTTGGCCCTTGTATGGGATTTCGCCGTTGTTGTTGTTGTTGTGGATGGTTAAAATCCACTGTATTGATTGTCGGGGTAAAGTTGTTGTTTCGTTGGTTGTTTGTTTGTGATGGAGTATTGACAACATTTACCTTCTTGGGCTGGTCGGTTACTCCATCTGTTGTTACACCCCGATTTTTGTTAAGGATTTTAGGTCCTTGATTGACGTTTGCGGTGGTGGGATAATTTGTAGTGTTCTGATTGGGGGTGATTAACCTCCCGTTTTCTCCATATGTCTTACGACCACTATCAATTGCTGCTTGATCTATTCGAAGAGCACTCTCTAGTACTTCATCGTAAGTTCGTAATGGGAACTTCTGGACTTCTTCCTTCACTTCTCTGCTAAGTGAATGAAGGAATAAATCACATAGTTCCATTTGATCCATGTTTGGCGCACTTGCCGAGGAATAAAGGACTGTACGCCACCTTTGGATGAAATGGGCGACAGATTCGTTGTGTTCTTGTTTGATGTGTAAGAACTCCCTGATTCTTGTTCTTAACAGTTTGTTCATGTCAAATGCCTTAATGAACTCTGATACGAGTTGTTTAAATGAATGGATGGAAGCCTCAGGTATTCTATAATACCAATCAAGAGCGATGCCTTCCAAAGTTTTGGGGAATATTTTAGCAACAACCCCATCCCAAGGGAGTAGTTCTCGTATGGCTGTAGCGTAAGCTTTGATATGTGCGTTTGGATCTCCCTCACCTTTGTACTTGGGTAAATCGGGAAGGGGTCTTGGAAGCATGACGCTTCGTATGGCGAAGTCTAAGGGCTCTTTCAAATATTCTGAATACGTCCCTATCGCATAGGTTTCGACCATTGATGGTGGTTGCTGAGGGAGTGGTGGTGGGATGGGTTGTTGATATGGCGCAGCGTATGCGTTGGTAGGGGCATAAGGAAACACCTGTGTTTGAGCAAGCATGCCGGGAGAGGAGAACATATCTCCTTGTGGTGATTTGGAGTACATGTTTAAGTATGACGGGGTATTGTCCAGGAATGGATTGTTTGATACTAGACCGGGAGGAATGGTGTTAGAGATGATGGGCCTAGTTGGCGTTTGTTGTGGATACTGAGGAGGCATGCCTAACGTGCCTACTCCTGTGAGGAGATCTACTTGGCTAGGATGGCGTGGAGGATTGGAACCCCCTGTTTGCATGAATTGTGAATTTTGACTTGCTTGGGCAAGTTCTAACCCTCTCACTTTTTCTACTAACGTTGAAATGACTTCATTTGGTGAAGTCACGATATTCTGCCTTGGTGGCGTTTGTTGTATACCATGGTTTTGTATAGGCATGTGATATCCTGCTATGAACTGATCGCTATCTTGCCAAGTTTCTCTGAGAGTATTTCCTATATGCAATGGTATAGAGGTATTTTCTTGAAAAGAGACCTCGGGTTGCGTTTGTAAACCTCCTACAGGTGGGTACATACCCTGAGAGCGTTGTTCACTCCTAGGATAACGTATTGACTGTTCATCATCTAAGACCAGGTATGGGTCTGATTGTCTACTAATTTGTGGTCTAAGTAGCATCTGAGGAGATGATCCAGATTCTCTGGTGAACGTCATATTATTCGAGCCTGAAGGCTCTGTTTGTTGTTTTTGAGGGGGTTGATCTAACTCCTCAGTTTGAAAAGATGAATTATATCTGATTCTTGGAGTTTGTGTTGACAACTGATTAGTTGAGTAGTTGTCACCCCATACCGAGAGTGAGGGTGATGATTGTCTATTCTGTTGGGCGTAGTATGCCTCAAGACCCAAGAGGGGTCTGCCATATGCATCGAATCCCGACATATTCGGGGGGTATATGAATACCCGCAGAATAATGGGAGAGAGCGAAAATGATTCGTGAAAGCTAATGAGGTGGAGAAGATGAAAAGTAAACTAAACTTGAAAGAAAACGTAATACTATGACTCCGGACGAGAAAGTAGGAAGTTCACGTCAGCTTCACTAATTTTGTTTGTTTCACGTCGGGTTCACCAATTTTGTACGCCGGAAAAGTGACAAGTGAGCGTGGGAATCTACAGGTAACTCTTCCGCGTACCCGACCTCCCGAGGTCGTGCCGAGACAGCCGGTGGGGATGGAATATGCGTGGGATGCAGACAAACTAGTTAGGCAATCTAATGTCTTCAATACGCACTAGTGGAATTTGTGAATCTAAGGCAAAGAAGGCCCTTCTAACCTGAACTGGTGTGATAGATCGATCGGCAAGGATGACTGCTCGAAGGCTCCAATCAATATCGAGCTCTGGCGTGATTCGATCTATGGGTTGTGGAATACGTGGAAAATGACCTGGGATAGTTTCGTGTATGTCTCCAGATAAGGTCATATGGTGGGTAATGAATACAATCGACTCTACGGACGATTCTCTGGCCTAGTCCAGAATTCTCTAGCTTTGTTAGCCGCTATATCTAGTAAGGATAACTGTTCGACGATGGTGGGTGGAAGTGGGGTAGATCTGAATACTAATATACGTAGGCCAGTGTCTATGTCTGATTGACTTATGGATTCGTTAGGTTGCGGGATTTGTGGATCACAACCGTAGACTCTTGGTTGTTGCGGTCCTGCTATGGTCATGTACGAAATCAAGTCCTAATCCCTAGTATCCAATAATCATATGCTTTCTCAGCTTCTATATTTAGGATCAATAACTGCGCGATCTTCTCAGAGTACCTCACAGGCGTTCTTGCAACCTGGATTCTTAGGCTGGTATCTATATCTAGAAGAGTGTCTCCTGCATCTGGCTGTGGGACCAAAGGATCACAACCAAAGGTTTGTTCTCTTTCGAACCCTTCTACAGTCATGTGTATGTTTGCCTAGGGTAATCTGTAGTTCGGTTGATTTGACCAAAACGTGTGTGCTTGGTCGTCTTCTATATTTAATCCCCTCAACTGAGAGCTGATCTGTCGTAAATCTGTTGTTGTTTGGAAGATTTGTATTCTAAGGTTCTGGTCTATGTCAACTATTGCCGTGACGAGATTGGGTTGAGGCACAATTGGCTCAAATACGTATTCCCTGGGCTCCCTGGGTCCCGTGATTGTCATACAAAACAATAATGTAAATCTAACTGCAACAAAGCAAATTTTAACTACGTGGAATAAATCTAGAACATATATATAATTTCTATTTTTGTATTTTCTGAGAAACTTTAAGAATTTAAGAAAGCAGCTATTTAAACGTATCTAGAATTTGACAACTAAGATAAAACTTAAAACAAACAAAATAACCGAGTGTAGTTATTTGTCTGTGTAATTTGTAGATCTATTCTAAATAATGAAATAACTTGCTTAATCTATTTGCCAGACTCTCGATCCTACCTCAGAAGTGAGGAATGAATCATAGTTTCTCAGAAACTATCAATCCCCACAGCTTCCCTGGCAATATCGAAAGTAAACTTAACTGAAAAGAAGTGATTATCTACTCTATTTGATATATTTCTAACTTTAGAACTTTGAAAGCTAGAACCTGGATTCTGCAGAACAGTGGCGAATCCAATGGTGTGTGTGATCTTGTCCCCTCAGTGTGATCTCCTCGTTCCTTTGTGTTCACGTGAATCCAGAAAAGCGTGTAATGCTAGCATCAACAGAAGTAGATATTGGGACAAAGGTAGCTCAGAATGCAGACTGAATATAATGCGAGTAGGAGAGGGATAGCGCAAGAGTACAGAGCTTGGCTTATGCAATTCCTAGCGGGATTTATTGCGAGTCATGCAACATAAAGCGTCCAGAACCTGAAACTATCCTGTTTTGAGGAGAAAAACCTGTAACTTTAATGGCTTCCTAAGCTATTCTACTCCAATGGATTGGGTGAAATAACAGCACTGCCTGCACAAGATGGATATGTGGCTTACCAACAGCTGAACAATGCTAACTAAACATGCAAAGAATTGAAACTATGGCTTCTAAGCAAAATAATAGACTGAACTATTGAAAATGAGAGCATGAGAAGTGAATGAGGGGCAGACCATTTGTTTGAGCACAAGCCATTTATTTATAGCTTTTCATTCACCCAAAGATCAAAACCAAACTGAACAATAAAACCATAAACAATGGCCAAACACTATTACAGGGGACCAAAAACATAAATGCAAGCCCAAGTCGGCAAAAAAAAGCTGGTGAATCATTGATTTTTACGTGAGTCGCGTTAAAAACACTTTCTGGAAAATGCGTAAAGGACCGCCGCTTTGAGCAGGGCGGCGGTTACAGGACCGCCGCCCTGATCAGGGCGGCGGTCACGAGACCGTCACCCATGCAGGGCGGCAGTTTCGTCACTGAAGAGCAAAAGGCCAAGAAAAGAGGGGAAAAGGGAAAAACAAAGCACGCGGGGGCTAAGCGGGGCATGCGGGATGTTAACGCACACTTGGAGATCTTTTCCGGATTCCGAACACCTTGCGAGGAGACCTGTATCATCATTGGGGCACTTGTCACGTTGTTCCGGCAGTACAGTACCTTACAATTTTGGGTACTGTTTACAGATAGGGATCTAAGTTCTTACTTGCTGTGCGTATGAATTTTGAGCAGATTTTGGGATCAAGTTCTAGTTCCTTGAGCGGATTTCTACCAATGCTCGAGATGACATCGCCCATTTATGGGGTGGTGTTAATTTTTTAGGTGCAACTTTGTTGGACCCTCAAAGGTTGTTGCAGGAGTATGTGTATCATGTTATGAATTGTTCACTATGGTTGCCACCCCTCATTAGCAGTATTTTTTTATTAGTGGAGGGGTAGCGTTATTGTTTTGTAGTAGAACATCACTTTTTCCTTGCAACCTATTGAAATCTCAGTTCATATTCTGGAAGTGTTATTCACTCCTAGCATATTGTGCTAAGTATTCGTCATCTAGATGAGGGAGTTGGTCTGATTGCATGATAATAGGTTATCGAAATAATAACCAAGGAGATAAACTTGCTTCCCCAGAGAAATTCATGTTATTTAACTTGATTGTTGGTAAGGATAAGTTTGTGTGATTTGGTCAAGTTCCTCAATACGCATAAAGGATCCAACATTCGTTCCCATGAAGCACCAGAGGGTTACATAGGAAAAGTGACATGGGTATTCTTGTGCACTCGACCTCCTTGAGGTCTGGTTGAGATAGCTGAAATGTGGAAAATGGGATGAGTGTGAGTAAGTGTAAAATGGTAAGTATGGAATAGGTAGATGGATAAGGATTGAGATTCAAAGGATGAGAAAATCTTAAACCAATCAACTTGTAAATGTACAAAAATTTCTCATTGAGGACATGGTAAAAACTCATCTTATCTATGTGTGTGGAATACTACTATCAAAGATAATTATTGCACATAATTCCTGATCTATATCGGTTAGACTAAAGATACTTTAACCAGGATGAAGGAATCTTGAGAAATGTTTTTTCATCTCTAAATACTCCTCTCTAGAGAGGGTCATGTCAAGAATGTAGATGATGCAAAAAATAGGGCAAACTAAAGATTTTTGGGTTTCTAACTTGGTTTGCTTGATCATCCCAAAATTGTTCAGCTATGGATAATTTCTCGTTTAGAGTGTCAAGTTGGCTAATAATTTTTGGGGGCAAGGGAGTAGAGCAGAAAATTATTGCACATAATCTTAAGTCTATATCTCCCCGGTATAGATTGATACCTGGTGGGTTAACAATTGGTTCAAAAATTCTCCCACAAAGGTGAGATGGATCTGAAACGGTCATGTATGGTCATCAACTCGTGAGTGAGAACAAGAGAATCCAAATGAATAATTAAAGGATAGTCATAGGCTATGAATTGGTAGTGTGAATCCTTGATAGCTAGATTTTTTTTTTAAAAAAAATTGATGCTTAGATTACATTAAATCCTAACCATGAATAAATAATGGGAAGAAGTTTAATTAAATAGAAAGATAAATGGATTTATCCCTTTGCTTTATCAAATTCCTTTTTGATTAATTATCCAAATAAAACATATGCAACTACTTTAATCTATCTTTTTGTATTTTGAGAGGCTTTTAAAAGGAATGAATTAAAACTAATTGGCTAACTAATGTTTTTAATCTTTTCTGAATTATTTAAAATAAAATAAGGTATAAAATCTAAAGAAATGAACAAATAACTAAAACTAAATTAATTTCTTCTTCTAATCAAAATAAACTAAACAATGAACAATTGGATGTAGTTATTCCTCTGTTGCAAGGGGGAGTTTAAACACTAATTCTAATAAGGAAGCATTGAAAAATATTATTGATTTCATGAAAGTAAAGCTTCCTATAGCATAGCTTTTGCCTCATAATTTGTCGGGAAGGGAAGCTTCTCAGAATATATTTTCTTTCTTCCAGGAAAATTTTCCCTGGTAGAACTACTTCTAATCTAATTAAAAGTATACTAAATAATATAAGATGCAAGGATTTCTTCACTTCTTCCTCCAATCACTTTCTCGAGAAAATCCATAGGGATAAGTCAAGAAGATATTACCCAAGGTATAAGATTTATTAGAATAAATCTTCTAAAATTTATACATGTATAACAAATGTACACATGAAGTGATGATAGCTTCCATTCCAAATAACACTAAAACTAGCTTTCTTAATTCCAAAACAATGCTTATATTGAAACTTGAAAGAAATAAAATGCATCCCCAACTTGGTCACTATAGTGTTGTGGTAGCTTTTTCCAGTGTTGTTGGTGATGTATTTTGTGTCCTCATACTTCAAACTCCTTCCAATATGTGAGTTCCAAGTGATCTTGGTGAGAAAAGCAATGATTGACAACAAGAAATCAAGAAAATTGGATGGTTGTTCTGGTATGAAGAATGATTGTTGGAATGTGAGTAACACGAAAGAAAGAAAAAGAACTACATATCTATACAAGGAGCTCTCCAGAATTCAATAGCGTAACACCTCTCAAAACTTAAAACTACCAACTCATGATACAAATGAATGCATGATATTTATAAATTATCAGGGAAGAAGAAGTGAAAATACACATGTCAAATGGGAGTGAGTGACTCGATCAATGGGGAAAAATTCAACCTTTTTAGCAATAAGGAAGGATAAGGAAAATACCATTCCAATTAGCCTATTCTGAGTAGATTTGGCCAAGTAAAATCAGAGAAAAATGAATCACAATCAAAAGATGCATTTTAAAATACGTGTTTTACTTTTATTTTCTTTGGTGATATAACCACCCATATTTCTAAAGGGCGGTTTGTAACCTGTATAACTACTTGTCTTTAGGGGTGGTTGTGTAACCACTGCTAAAGCGTAGGAAAAATTACATAATGAACAACTTGGAAAGTAAATTGATAGTTTTAAAATAGAGTGGAGAGGCTTGGCTAAGTCAAGGTAGGAGTGCAAGATGAAAAGGGAGGGATTTGGATCTCGTTCTTGTCTTGGAAGTAGCTTTATCATCATCAGATATGTATTACACTCAAGTGTTGCACCATGTAATTTTTGGGTGTGTACATATTGCCCCCTCAAAGTAGTATTTTAGCCATTAATGGGTGAAAATGTGATTTCTGAGAATGGTGCTTCCCAAAATGGGAGGGTTAGAAAGTTACTTGATCCAACTTCATGTTGAGGTGATGCCAGCCAAAACTCCTCGCTACCTACAAAAGGAAAGATGGGAATTAAGTGCAGTAATAAAACTAGATTACTAAAACATTTCAAAATGAAAAGACAAAATTACTTACCATTTATGTGGGGGGAGAAAAACTACCTACTCCACCATCTCCAGTGTTACACAATCTTACCAAAATGACTGTTAGAAAGTCAAACCACTCTATATATATCACAAAACACACTATATATATCACATTGTTACCATATTTAGAAATCATTTGTTGTTTTCTCTTTTGTTATTTTCGGAGATTTGGATTTTCAGATACTATTTCATGCATGGGTAATATCAAATTGATGACTATTTTTATATGATGGCAGTGGACCCATCCATAGTAGATGCATCTCAGGAATAGGTTAGCTACGAGTATTTTCCCTTTTTTCCCTAAGTTTAGTTTTTTGTTGGAAATAGGCTAGGAGAGGGAATTTTTGCAAAATTTACAATTGAAATGAGTTTTAGGAGGGGGATTTAAGGGAAATGTAATTGATTATGATTATTTTTATTATTTTGTGATTTTTTTTAATTTTTGGATAGTTGGAGGTCATGTGTCGGTAGCAATTGGTGACATGATCACGTGGTGGTTACAGCAACTGCCACTATCACATAGAGTAGCGGTTGCACAACTGTGCAACGTTTCGTATTGTTGTGCAATGAACACTTTATTTAGAGAGGTGGTTGTGCAACTATCACAATGACTATAAAATGCTGATTTTTTTAGTGGTGGTTGTTAAAATACTACCTATATAAGAGATTGATGAAAACAGTTTTTTATTTTATTTTAATCATTTACTATTTTGAGATTTAAATTTTTATTGCGTCAAAGAGATGTTTTAACACTTCTTTGTTTTTCTCTTGATGACACATAGGGATTATATTTGTTGGAGTAGAACTCAAGAGAAAGAATGGATTGCATGAGTACTACCTTTATTTAATCAGGACAAGATAAATCATCTCGAGAGGGAAGGGATATGGAGATTGGCATAGACAAGGCTAGTTGCCCCAACCAACAGGATACTCTGTGATTTTTTGACTTATTAGGACCATAGATTGGAAACATTTTTTGATTCCATGGTGTTCATGGAGAGTGGACTATCACATTGGAGGATGTTTACAGGATATTGATGGTTTTAGTTACATGGAGGATACTAGTGTTGAGAAGTGATAGCTCATCATATGAGGCCCAGAGATGGGTGACATACTTGGGAGATGAAGGGGCACTTGACATGAGTGTCAAGAAGGGTGTTAGATTTGTTTTAGTGGAGATGACTCCTATCCCCACTCTTTGTAAGTACATTATCTATATATTGGCTTCACGTTTGATTAGGGATAAGGGTGTAGATACATTTTTGTTTTGATGGGTCCTTATTGTAAAGAGGATAGAGGAACATGCCGAGATTTACTCATGGGGTCAGGACATCTTAGCCACCACATACCATGACCTATATCAAGTGGTTAGGTGCATGTCAAGATATTTGATTCATCCTACATTGGTTATGTCATGGGTCTATGAGAGAGTCATCCCCTATCAGAGGGTTGTGGAGATTGCATATTCAACTTCTATCAGAGTATTGAGGTGGGTGGACATGGCACCTATCAGATCTACACCACAGGTGATAGGTACATTGACTATAACAGACATGGTGGTAGAGCCTTACCAAGCCATGCTTGAATTATGGGTTGGAGAGGGGATTACCTTGGCTGCCTGCTCAAGTACTACACAATTGATTGACCAAGGAAGGTGGAGAGAGGTGCACCTAGTAGCACATGGTGCCTCGACAGTTTGGTCATGGATACATTGACACCCTCCCTATAGTTCAGAATTATGCTCAAAGGCACATGAGGGATACTAGATCCAGTTATCTATGGAGGCTGAGATGGACCATTGTGGTACAGGGGTATAGATAGGGCTATGTTAACTAGCCATACCTAGGCAAGTTGTTAAAGGAGGGATAACACTAATTTAGAGTCCTTCGGATTGGAAGATTAATTGAAAAGGGTGAGGAGGACGAGGGTGAGAGGGGATCATAGAAAAATGAAGAAGAGGGTAGCAAGGAGGAAGAGAAAAACCCTTATTAGGATGAGAGTGATGAGGAGGAGGGATTGAGGAGGAGGTAAGAGGCTAAGGAGGCAACAATATAGATACTGATTGGGTTTAGGAGGATCTTAGTGAGTAATTTTGATTACCCTTATCTTATTTCTTGTATTAGAGTCACCTAGTTAAATGTTAGTGGTTCTCTAATTCATGTGTGTGTGTGTTTTACAGCCACTACTATAGAGTGGAGAGAGCTCATTAGGCAGACAGACCTTGATTGTTCACCTTCTCTTCTGGTCTATCATGAGATACTCTGATTTAGATCCAGGACTTCTAGAACATGTCAATTCATCATATAATGTATTTTCACATGCATGACATGTGAAAGGTGAGCTTTCTCAGATTTATACCGAGAATGTTGTGTTGAGGCAACATAGTTTTTGATTATCGTGATATGCTTGTGAGGAGGGAGGCCTAGTCATAGTGGGGATATTGGCACCACAGCCTTACATGGACATTCCCATGGACACTCTCATCACTTAGCACATGAAGGTTCCCATGCAAGACACAACATGCCATGACATAGGAGCCATAGTAGGATCCCTCGACCCACTACTTTGTAGGGGTCTCGAAGGGACATGGATAGGTAGAGCACCTTTATTACTTAGTCATAATTTTGTGTATATACCAATTTTTTTTGGTTTTTGGCTCATGATTGGGTGTTTCAACCACACTTGTCCTTTGGTGTGATGGTCTTTTAATTACATTGTACTATAATATTATATATAATACATACATATATATATATATATATATATATTTTTGGCTATAAATTCCCTTGTTTATTTGTTTCTACATGCTCTACTTCATTTGTGCACTTTGAAAAGTTAGGAATGTTTAATTTTTTTATGGTTTTAGATAGATGTTATGGATGTTAATGCAATGTGATAAACAAAATGAGATAGGAAAATACACATGTTTACTATGTGATTATACTTAGGAAATTAAATTTTCAAATAATGACAAAATGTTCCATTTCATTAGCAAAATATGTTATAGATGGTGTAGTGATGATGTATCTTACTTCATTCTTGACCCCACATAACTAGTAAGATGTGAGGGCTCAACACTGAGAGTCAATAAGGATGTGAGATATGTGAGTGAGTGATGCATGAATGAGAAATGATGAAGAGAAAACATGAGACTTAATAATGATTCATTTGGTAAATTGTGACTCATCCTCCATTGAAGTTATTAGACCAAATCCAAAACAATTTACACTTTATAGGCCTTGGCTAGACTTACATCCGTGGGTAGCCCACTGATTGGAAAGATTTGGTTTTAGGGAATAATTCTCTCTCCTAACATGGGCTTCTAAGTTATCTTCTTGGAATTCTATATGTTTAAGCACCTTGTTCATATTATCTTAAGACTATTTGAGATGGCCCCTATGTCTTGCCCCATGCTACTGGTAAGAAGCAAGGGCTCATCATCGAAGGAAAAATGTAGGTGAGTAAGGGCACCTTTCTCCTATCCCATCCTCACACTACTAGTAAGAAATGTGGGCTCATCACCAAATACTAGGGAGGACAAGAGGTGTATATTATTTGTAATATATATATCTTTTTGTTTTTATCTTTACTTTGTCTTTCTCTTGCATTGTGCTGGTTGGGAAGGAATGTTTTCCCCCCTATCTCAACCTCACACGACTAGTAAGACATGAGGGCTCATCACCTAAGACTGAGATGGGTGAACATAATATCCAGGTGAAGAGTTTAGAGATTTCTATCAAGGAGAGAACCTTTTGGAGGGAGGATTTTCCATCAAAAAGATTCTAGATAAGATTATAGGTGAAAACATATGAAGTGGGAGAAACCACAAAGGAGTGAGGTGTATAAGATCTGATAGAATCAATATTAACTTTTGTTTTAGAATTGAAACCAGTGAGGTGGACCATATAGATGAAGAGTATGATGAAATTTTGAGAACGTAAGATTGAGACATATTTCAATGTATGAAAATTTTAAGATTATTATCAAATGAGTGAAATCATATTACCATATAAAAGAGGTGTTGATGCAAATGAGATGAAGTAAAAAATGTAACAAAGACAATGAGGATACACTATGGTTCATATATAGCAAAAATTAGGTGGAGCAAAGTTGACATATTCACTGAACTCCTCACATTCCAAAGTACATAAATGATAGGTGTCATTACTGAAATATTCAATTACTTGATAAGGGCCAATCCATTTAGGTTTGAATTTATGACATTCACCAATTTTCTTGTATATAAGACTATAAATCCTTAGCACAAGGTCACCCTCTTGGATCGGGTGTTCATAAATTTTCTTATTGTACTGCTGACACATTATGTCTATGTAAACCTAGTGGTGTTTCTCATCCCTTGAGCCTCTTCTCATCCAAGTTTTCTAAGTCAATTAAGTGCATGTTTCTATATTCATCTTCATCTAATATTCCTTATAAAGACACATGAAGATTAGGGAGTTCCACCTCTAAAGGTAGAACATCCTCTAAACCGAAAACATGGAGAAAAAAGTTACCCATGTTGGTGTACGAATGGAATTCATATAGGCTCATAAGGATAGGAACAACTTTAGGTGTCAATCTCTCTTGTTCTCCTTAACTATTTTGAGGAGAATGGACTTCAAAGTTTTGTGTAGGGCCTCAACCTAGCCATTAGATTGAGTATAATACAAATAAGCAATGTGATGAGATATTTTAAATATTTCACACAACTCACATACCTCATCATTCTTAAATGATGAGCCATTATCAGATATAATGACCTGTGGGATTCCATACCTACAAATAATTTGGTTTAGGATAAATTTGGCTATGAAAGACCGAAGAACTGTGGTTAAAGGCATCACCTCAACCCACTTAGTAAAATATTCAGTGGCCATGATGATAAAGTTATGGTCATCAGTAGAAGTTGGAGAGAATTTATCTATCAAATCTAAACCCCATCTAGTGAAGGGCCATGGTTGTAACAATAGGTTGTAGAGCTTAGGATAGGATATGTATGGCATGTGAAAACTCTTCTCATTTCTGGCACCTTCATACATATTCCACAACATCATGCTCAAGAGTGGGCACAAAATAACCCATCCAATGAATCTTTCAGGTAGTTGAATATTTGTTGAAGTGTCAATGTAACTCCACTATGGGATTCAAAAAGGATCTTCTTCACTTCTTCTTCGCCTACACACCTAAGTAGTAAACCATCAAAGACCTTTTGATAAAGGACCTCCTCTATGATGACATGCTTAGTGGTTATTATGTGGATTCTTTGCATTTTTTGCAAGTTAAAACCCTCTAGGTAGGTTTGGTCTACAATATGGTTGATTATGTCAAGGTACCATGGGAATGTAGAAATATTAGGTTTTTAAATATGAAAAATGCACTCACTAGGGAAGTCTAGATTTATCGGCTCACCGAAATCCAAAGGATTGTTGGCTAGCTAGTTGGTAATGATTTTCCCCCTGACTGAATTTTGGTTCACATATGTAAGTTCAAATTCATTCATGAACATTATGAACTAACCAACCTTATTAGATAAGGTTGCTTGGGTGAGGAAGGTGCATAGATGTTTAGACTTGCTCATGAATTTGGTCTCCTAGTTAAGCATGTAGTGCCTCATCCATTTAATTGTGAAGAAAATAGCAAGACATTCTTTCTCCATTATTTTCTTGTGTGTATTTGATTTCATAATCGAGAAGGACATGAATAATAAAATAAATGACACACTTACGACCATCATCTTCTTCTTGTGCTAACATTCACGTGAGAGATACATCTGCGACCCTAGAATAAAGAATCAAAAGACAATCAAATTTGGGAGGCATGTGAGTGCGTGGAGAAAGAAGGAAACATTTCACGGATTTGAAAGCATCGTGACATTTTTTCGCCTAAGTGTTAAAACTCTTGTAAATATCTATGATTTAATCAAATAAAAAAACAAAACATTGCAAATAAAATAATAAAACCAAAGATATTGTAATTCATTTGGGACAAATTCCCAATGGAGAGATTACATATAAATAGCTCAATGAACTCCTATAAGTAAGGAGTCAAGGCTAATCTCTAAGTCCTCTCAATATCACAAATATCTCTCAACTATGAGTTGTGCATTACAACTGTTTTGCACACTCATATATTATTTTATAAATATTAAATACTATTACTACCAAATAATCCAAACCACTCCTAAGTGTTCACACTATGAACAATATTTCTGTAACAACAACATGTCTTCTTGAGATACTGTTGATGGGATGTACGACATAAGTGAAGTCGGGGACAAACCTTTAGATTTACCCAAGTTTTCCTAGGGAATATTTGATGCCACACTTGTTTGTGGGTGGGGTCATCTAAAGAATTGCCTAGATTTTTGAAGGGTCTACATCGAATCCTTGGGAGGAAATGACGTAACCTAAGAGCTTCCCTCCTGTGACCCAAAGACACATTTTTTAGGGTTCAAAGTTACACCATATTCGATCAAACAAGAGATAATGATACAAAGGACTTCGGGATGCTCACCCCTTTTTCTAGCCTTCACTGGTAGGTCATCCATATAAGTTTCGACGATTTTGTGGATCAGGTCATGGAATATGTAAGTCATTTCCCTTTGGTAAGTGACATCGACATTTTTGAAGTCGAAGGGCATGAATGTGTAATAGATTGTCCCCCAGGGGGTGGTGAGGGTTATTTTAGTTGGATTCTCTTTGAAGATCCTTATTTGATTGTAACTTGAGAATCCATCTATAAGAGACAACTCATATCTAAAAATTGTGTCAATAATGACATCTATAGATGGTAACCAGAAATCATCTTTCGGGAAAGCCTTGTTAATATCTCTGAAGTCAATACAAATTTTGATCTTTCCATTTTTCTAGAGGAGTAGAACAATGTTGCACAACCACATGGAATAATACATTGGATTTATAAACCTTACATGTAGGAGTTTCATTACCTCCTATTTTACCATTAAAGCAACCTTCGGCTTCATTTGTCTTAACTTTTGCTTAATGGGTTTGATGTCAAGTTTGGTTAGCAAGTAATGAACTACTACACTAGGGTTGACCCCAGACATGTCCTTATACGTGAATGTAAAGGCCCAAACATGATCCCTAAGAATTTGAGTGTGCTCTTCCAATTCCTTAGTGGATAATGAAGAACCTAGTTTCATAATCTTGGGGTATGTGTTAGTTCCGATATTGATATCGATTGCGTCCTCTATTAGAGAAGTATTTTCCTCCTTGAATTCTAGGGGAGCAGGGGGAGTTCAAGAGGTTCTTCTTCTACCTTGAAGATTTTAAAATATTATGGGGAGGAGATAGGATCAGCTTTGGCCCCAAAATAAGATGAAGAATGGAGGATGAGGGAAAAGCCTCTTGTGGTGATTCGAGGGAAGATCATTGCATGCATGTAAGAAACTCAAAATTAGCTTGTCATTTCAACATAATCCATGGTAATGAGCTCATTCTTGTTTTCTACATAAAGGAGTATTGCTATGTTGGGAATTTTCTACACTAAGGGTTCAAATAAGTTCGGTTTCTATTAAACCTTCTTTTGGGCAAAATCGAGAGGAGGAAGAAGCCATAAAGTTAACTAGTTGGTTTCTTTCTCTAGGGATAGATTCAATAGATATAAATTCAAAATATTTGCTTATTTTATATACAACAACATTGTAAAGCTAGGGGTGTTTTTATTTGGTCTCATAAACTTCAGAGGATTGATTTTCCACCTATAAATATCCTAAGACCCCAAGGTTCTTAACTTCCATGCTTTTGGTGACGACAAGGCTGAGAAGAAAGGCTTCATATTCCACTCCATTATTGGTATACTCAAAGTCCAATTTAAAGCCAAAGGGCATGATCTTACCTTTAGGAGAGGTTAAGATCACCCCTGTACCCACACCATATCGACACTTGGCTCAGACATAGTGAAGTTTCCAATGGTCAGGGGGGGAGGTGGAATTCATGACATCCTTAGAGGATTATTCTCGTACCTCTGATACTTCTACCATACATATATATACGAGATCTTCAATAGGGAGAGATGATAGGCCAAAAATACTACTAATCCCATGCGGATCAAAGGGAAGGGTGATTGCCGAATCATTCTTTAAGATTATCACAATCTCTGTTGTGGTTTTCATGGATACGAATTCTACAACGAGAACCTTATTATCACCTTTTTCTATGGCTTAGATTGTTTTTGGTTTATTCACGTCACCCTTTGGAACCCATTTTGTAGTTGTAACCAACTCCTTTGAGGGGGGTGGTCTGTTTAGTTGGTTCACATGGAGATTAAATTCAAAATGAACTCTAGGATTCCTCTTAAGATTTCTAAGTGTATGTTAAAAGGTATAGGATCTCCTTGAAGTGACGAAGATCTTCCCTAAATGAAGAAACATAACCTCTTGGAACAAGGTGGAGGGAATAACCTTCATCCAATGAATCCATGCCTTTCACAGGAGCATGTTGTAGTTTGTCTCCCTATCTATAATGTAAAACTCATTTAACATGGTTTTGGTTCTAAGGGAGACAAAAAAGGATTATGGTTCCAATTGAAGTGGCTTTGAGGTTTTCATAACCTTACAACTTGTTTCTAATAGAAGGACAAGTTGGTCTCTCCATATCCTAACTTATGCAAGAAAGGAGAAGAGAACTATATTCACAATATCTCCATCATCAATCATGGCTATCTTAAAGTAATTATTATAAACCCACACTTGTAAGTATAATGTGGGATCTCCTCTTCGGGATATTTTGGCGTCAGAGGGCATCTTACTTATGTCAAACACATACTCAGTGTCCCTATCATTCTGTCCTAGAGGATGTATGTCAAAGTCAATATGACTAATTTGGGCCTCAGGTGGAGGCGTGACATGGACTAGATGTCCAAGACCCAACGAGACGATGAGCTAGCGAATTCTTCAACAAGTCAAGAAATGAAATGTGGGAGAAAGTCTTGATTAATCAGTAATCAAGTCATATGCTCCTACTAGGTTAGGGATGATATGAGTATCGTCTTGCAAAAGAGAGTAAGTGGGGAGGGGATGCGGATTATACTCTCTGATTCAAGTTATCACATTGACTTTTGGTTCAATTTATAGCTCAACTAGGCCCACAATCTTTGTCTTATTTTTCTTATTTAGATTGGGGGAAACCTCAGGGTTTCTAAAGGTTGAGGCTTCATTTTCATGTGTTCCGATGAGAATGCCCTTGTTTGTATTTGGGGGATTTAGTTTCTTGTCTTAAGGATGTTTGGGGAATGGATCCCGATATATGTCCAAGTTTACATTTTGAGGTGCAACGGGTCCATATAACATATTGTGGATATCCCTTAGATTTTTTCCATAGGAGCATGCCAATGAATAGTTGTTGATCCTTTGGGAGTCTCTGGATGAACTTTTTGCACTCTCTATAAGTGTAGGCATCGTGACCAACAATGTAGTGAAAGCCATAATATAATTTGGGTTTGCAATCCCTTGGCCTATGGTTTTGGTTTTGGTGTTGGTTGAACCCTTAATTGTTATTCTAGGACTGGTTGTTATATGTGTAGTTTTATGCCCCTGACTAGAGCTTTGGTATTGGTTTTAGCCTTGGATTTGATTTTTCTTAGGTGGTGAATTTTTGAAATCGATTGTGTTAACATAGGGGATGGGGTTGGGGTTCCTTTTATTCCCCGTGTTGTTATTGTTTATGTTACCATTATTAATGAAATTGGGACTTTTTAGCTTGGTTGGTAACACCATATGTGGTAGCACCATAATCGCGGTTCAAGACTTTGGGCCCTTGGTTTTTATTTCAATTATTTTGATAATTTGTGTTGTTTTGGTTGGAGTTACCAACTTCCCGTTAGGACCATAGGTCTTGCATCCACTGTTAATGGCTGCTTGGTCAATATGAATAACACTTTCTAGCACTTCCTTGTAAGTGCGAAAGGGGAAATTTTGTACTTCCTCCTTGGTTTCATGGTTAAGTGAGTGGAGGAAGATATTAAAAAGCTCCATTTGGTACATGTTAGGCACATTTGCGGAAGAATAAAGAACATGTCACCATCTTAGTATGAAATGAGAAGTAGATTCATTTTGTTCCTATTTGATGTGTAGGAATTCTCTTATTCCCATGTGTAGCAAATTATTCATGTCGAAGGCTATTTGAAAAATTCATATATGATTTGTTTGAAAGAATGTATGGATGCTTCAGGGATTTGATAATACCAATCTAGAACGGTACCTTCACTGGTCTTTGGGAATATCTTAACAACTATCGTGTCCTACGGGACCAAATCTCTAATTGTGGTAGTGTAGACATTGATGTGGGAATTGGGGTATCCATCTCCTTTAAACTTAGGAAGGTTTGGAAATGGGTAAGGAAACATGACATCTTGTATAATGAAATTAAGGGGTTCTTTCAAGTATTTGACATAGGTTCCCATTGTGTAGGATTCTACCACAGAGGTTTCCTGATGGAAAGGTGGAGGAGGAGGTTCTTGGTAAGCTATAACATAGGCGTTAGCTATAATGGGGTTTATGGGAATTGTGAGAATGGGTCAGCGAACACGTAGATGTCTGGCTGTGCATGCATTAAATACATATGCATATAGGGAGGAGCAAAATTTGAGAATGCATTCGTGGGTGTTTGGTTATGAAATCCCACATTGTTGGGTATGACATGTGGAAAGGCATTGTTGATGGGTCCTTGGGTAGAGTATACGTATGATGGTTGAGATCCCATTCCTAGGGTGTGAACCCTCGTGAGAAGGTAACTTGGGTTTGATTGAACCAAATAACCTTTTTGTAGGCACTATTGTGTTGGTTGCAAATTGGTGAAAGGGATGTGACTTTTATTATTGGTGGGGTAACCCATATTATGCCCTATCACATGGGTCAATTGTAAGGTTTGAGCACTTTCCAGTTCTCGAATCCTTTCCATTAATGTGGAAATAAATCATTCAGAGAGGGTTGGACCTTTTGTTTAGAAGTGTAATTTATATGATTCTCCAGAGGGGATGAGTGATATCCCTTTATGAATTGTTCAATATTCGTATTTTGATTTTCTCATATAGGGGGGTTTCAGGATGTGTAGTTTCACCATTGTTGTTTAGAATTTCAGAAGTATGAGTCTGCATTCTATTTAAAGACTCATTTGTTGTATGCAATAAATCAATGATTCCCATGCACTCAACTTCTCAAGGTCAGGCTGAGACAACTAAAATGTGGAAGATAGGATGAGTGTAACTAAGTGTAAAACGATAAGTACATAATAGGTAGGGATGGATAAGGATCAATATTTGAAGGATGAGTAAATCTCAATTACTCAACTTGCAAGTACAAAACTTGCTCATTGAAGACAAAGAAAACTTGTCTTATCTATGTATGTGGAATACTATGATCAAGGATGATTGCTGCACGCAATTCCTGATCTATATTGATTAGAACAAAGATACTTTGGCCAAGATGACAGACTCTTGGGAAATGCCCATTCGTCTCTAAATACTTTTCTCTAGAGAGGGTTATGCAAGAATGTAGATGATGCACAAAAGAGGGAAAATTAAAGATTTGAATTTTTGATTTACTTGATTAATTTAAAATTGTTTAGTTATGGATAATTGCTTGTTTAGAGCATCAAGTTGGCTGATGATTTGTAGGAGAAAGGGAGTAGAGCAAACAATTACTGCACACAATCCTAATTCTATATCTCCATGGTATAGATTGATACCCAGTGGGTTAATGACTGGTTCTAAACTTCTCTTATAAGGTTGAACTAGACCAAAAAAGATCATGTATGGATGTCAAATCGTGAGTGAGCACAAGAGAAAAAAAAACCAATTATTACACTACCACCAAATTCTTGACTTATACACTTACATGATATGCTTTAGATTGTTACCATAAGTTCTTCCAACCAAATCTATTATTGAACTAGAAAGCTTTGTGAGCACCTTAGTCAATGAATTTCAGTATCACAACCTTCTTGAAAACAACATCAATACTTTCATCAATTTCAAACAAATGGAAAAAAATATTCCCAAGATTTCATAAAGCATTGGAATACCTTATCCACTAAGGACGAATACAACATGTTTGATGGGAGTCTATTTTAGATGTTCCTTAGGGTCCTCAAACCTCACCTTCAATACAAGGTGAGATACTTCTCTCCTACCTCTTTGGAAGAAACATTCAAGAAAGATAAATGCCAATATTACCTCATGAAGGAATTTGAAAATCCTTCCTCGAAGAAAAAATCACCCAAAAAGATTCAATTGCTCATGTGTCCTAGAAATAAGAATTTCATAGATGATAGAGTCACATACATTTTTTTCTTCTTCAAGGTCACTTCTTCTAATACGACTATTCATAATATTGATCAATCTACCTCTAAATCACAATGAAAATATCTTTTTTCATCTCATGTTGACTGCCACCAACCTCTATTTAAGGAGGAGTTGAGAATATTCCAACCCTAGCCACTCACCATGGTTGTAGAACGTTCTCGACCTCTTCCACAAAAGCATGATAAAAGTAATTTTTTTGGTGGCATGCTAACTGGGGCCATCCCTATACCAATGATCATGCTCTTTGATATTTTTCATGTACCTTCCTCCTTGGAAACAAATTTTATCATGAAGCCATCACTCAATAAATGCTAGATGAGGCCAACAAGGCACATGACATAAATCAACAACATGATTGACTTGAGGTGGTTCATCAGGCCGATGAACACCTTAAAGTTTACAATGATCCAGTTCCACATCACTCCAAATATAACTAACCTAATCTTGGTCCTACTTGTGAACAAAAATATAACTACTACATTTTTGACATATCCATCTAATAGTCAATCTACAGATAACATGATTAATTTTCAAGGTTCCAAATGTATTATTGCTTGTATTGAACACTCATATCCTTTCTCTATTTAGACTAAATATTATATGGTCATCTATCTATGTTATCCAAGCCAAACATCTCATGAAAAAACTTCTATTTCTGATCTCATGGATCATGTTAACACCGTCGGCCCCTATATAGGTGTTCCTATATGTTCAATCATGTCTATGGTACCATTACCTCTCCCAGATGTCATCTGTGCCTATCATCAAGCATGGATGATCCAATTTGTTAGTTCTACAATTCCTACCATGGTTAAAGATCCTTCAACCATAGATGACCACAATAAAAATCAAAATTTAGAGCTATTTGTAGTACCCTCCTCCTTTAGAAACCTATTTCATACTGACCCTCCCTAGGCTCTAACTATTGTATAGTTTAGCCCTAAATATTGAAACCCTCTTGCATAACTCTCTCATCTTACAAGTCAAATCCCATTCTTGGAATTGATTCATACTTAAACTAAGCATCACGAACATCTTATGACATAAATCTATGCTATGAACATTCATTTTCCACCCACATTGTGGTAGGAACCTACCCTACATGGTTAAAAATAGAGCATCATGCATCAATATGAAGAAATATCCATTTCAATTGATTTTATACTAATCATTCTTCATGCATTTTTTCCTCTTAATTTTATGATCTTGATGAGATTATCTTTCATGCAGATGACCCTCCCCTCTTTATCTCAATCTAGATTGCCCACACTATGGTTAAGAGAGACCTCATAGATAAATCTTTTGGTACTTGTGTCACTTCCCATGACTTTATTAAGACACTTGGCTATTCTATTGACAACCTAAAATCCACTAGGAACACATGTTAGGGTTATGATCAGAAACAAATGTACCATATGGGTTTCATTTGGCTCCATATCATTATGCCTCCTCACACTATTCATGTCAAATTCATGATATTCAACTTCCCATTGTCTTATAATATCCTCTTAGGTTAACCATGGAATCATATACATGCACGACATCATGTCATCCTCCCAATGTGTTAAGTTTGCACACCTAGGGGCTATCTATAAAGTACAAGGCCACACTAATCCTTAGAAAACTTTCTCTCTTGCCAAAATTTGGGACATTCAAAATTCTGACCCTTGACGAACTCCATACCATCCCATTTCGAGAATACTAATGCTTCAATTATCCTATGAATTCCCTTCATTCTTATAATGGTCATCCTGAGGTTGTGGGCCGTAATTTTCCCAACCTTATCAACTCAGATGATGATGAGCCTAATGAAATGAACCTTAGGATCAATAATTATGATCTCCCTGATGCCATTATATCATAATTACTCACCACTATATGAACTCACTCATGTAAGAAGGATGTCAACCGAGTTCTATCACCATTACTTGCACACTAATCTCCTCATAGAGCATATTGTACAACCTGAGACTATTATCTGTTTTTTTGTACTATTGATGTTACTACACATAATGATTGTGATGATTACTCTATATATGATCCCTTCTTAGTAGTCTACGCCCAGGATAAGAATGTGGAAATCATTCTTTATCAGGAATCATTATGATCTACCTTTAGTCATAACGTTAACACTATCACTATCTACCCTCGAGATACACATACTAACTTTGATCCTAAGGTTGATAATGTCATGGATGATGACATTGCCTTATCTGAATTTTACTCTAAGAATGAGCTCATGAATTATACTCCCTTAATTAGAGATCTGATGCCTGAGACACAATCTGCTCCCTTATATGGCCTCTTTACAATGACATATATTGTGACATATTCCCACTTCTTCCCCTTCTACTTCTCCACATGTTTCTATAACTCTACCCTCTATAACATCACCTTCCATCTCTCTGTTACCATTATGGATCCTAGCCCACATGTGGATGAACCATACTGCACATGGCATGAGGATCTAGGACATGATGTTTCTAATTGTAGATCCTATATATGATGACATATGAAGAAAATCAAAGTGGAATCAAAATGAGAACAAAAACAAATAAATCCACACAACCCTCTTTGGTTGCACCACTCTTTTGTTCTCATCACAACATTTTTCTCACATACAGATGATACTTGGGTTATCTCCCAAACATGATGAGTTTGGGAACCTTCTCCTCACATGCCTGAGGACCAAGCCCAATCCTTAACATCACATCCTTCTATGCCATCATCTATCTCTCACCAAACTCATTATTCTTCCCTTGTCCCTCCCTTTATGATATCCATCATGATGTTATCACATGGATCTCTAATCAGATTGATGATTCTCTCTTTTCCATATGATCTGAAGTATATCGTGGTATTAACATAATTTAGGACATCCACAAGGAGCTCATGATTCACACTCAACGTAAAATCCTACATGATGTAACTGACATTATCAATGATGCATGTCAATCATTCGCACGTCACCTTTATTTTACTTTATATTTTACTTATATTTCTACTTTATATCTTCCCGCTTGGGTTGGCCATCTTTTCTTGAACACTTGCTAATGTTTATCATCTCCTACTTGGGTTTCTACGACCATTAATTCCTACTTGGATACTTTAGTAATCTATCTATCATCTTCCGCTTGAGTTCTTATGGCCATTTCTTCCTGCCTTGGATACTTTGGTAACTTTCCTATACTCTCTCACTTGGGTATACCTTAATCACTTGGGCTATCCCTCTCATTGATCCCCATCTCATTCAATTTTACACACTTTACCTAATCTATCATTTTAAACCCTTTATCATTTCATTTCTCTTAAAAAATGAATGTTCCTACATTTGTGCACAAATTAGAAAATGGAATCATAATGGTAAACATAAATCAAATACACACACACACACACACACACACACACACACACACACACACACACACACACACACACACACACACACACACACACACACACACACACACACACACACACACACTATATACATATATCAAAATGAATCATTTTATGCATCGTCAAATACAATCTATTTATCTCAAAATACAACACCCATACCTCAAACAACCCTCCCTCAGATGGAGGTCATATAATGCTCTGAGTCATTAGGGATCATGTTATTGATGTGGCTCAAGATTGATCTCATGTATCTTCTTCTCCTGCTCTAGTTGTCTGAATATTCAACTCTATAATGCAAGCTCCAAAAGATACATGGTGTGCATCCACCACATGTGCCTCTAAACATCTAGCTTCTTACTCTCGTGTCAATGCCACTTGTGCTTAGAGAATACCCTAAACAAAGTATTTCATATCTCTCACACTCACTATTGTTTAAACATCTCTATATCTCTAAATCTCGTGAGCTACCTCTCCCACAAGCCTAAATTCACCCATTGAGTCTTCGGTCATCGTTAATTTCATATCTTCCATCATAGACATATATGTCATGTCCATGACACTATCTAAGATCTCATGATGTGTACCCTCCACTAACAAGTGTCACTCAAATGTGGTCCACTCTATAAAAACCAAAACCCATATATATATATATATATATACACTTTATCATCACACTCTAACAAAATATCTACATAAATCACTATAAGTCTCACAAAGACACTCCAATAAAATGCCCTCATATTCTTAGCCTTCTAGCACTAGCCCATCATACTCGTTGGAACATAATGGTTAAGTGGGATTGGCCACCCCTTAATTAAATATGGGTCCAACATTATACTATAGGTTAAATATTTAATAATAAGAAATATTTATATTTCTATTATTAAATATTCAAACCTAGGAATATACTTTAGGTTAAATATTTAATAATAAGAAATAGTTATATTTCTATTATTAAATATTTTAAACCTTGGTATATGTGTCAACCGACATGGTTGAAAAGGTGAGTCGGGAGACATACCTGATCACCTCATATAAAAAGGACTTGGGTCCTCATTTGATATATTTGAAAAATAATATATCAAAGGTTTTTACCCTTGTGATTAGGGTTTTGAAGGAGGAGGTGATTTACTGGATGTAAAAAGTTCTCTACAATAAATGTTACTTTTCACAGTGGTTTTTACCTTTGGGTTTTCCACTATAAATATTGTGTCATGTGTTATTTACTTTTGTAAGTATTACTTTATTATTATGCAATGTGATGTGATGTTTATTTATTTAATATTGCATAGTTTATTAATGTTGATTAAATCCGTAATTAATAGAATCCTCAAATTCTAACATGGTAACAGAGTAAGGTAAATTAAATAGATTAGATCAAATGTTGTATTTAATTTATTTAATTTTGTATGGGTTTTTTCAACCAACCCGGAAGGGTATTTAAAAATCATCGGGCCCCTTCTCCCCATTTTTTTTGCAATCTAAAATTTTGAATGTTTTGTGAGGAATTAATGTGAGTGTGCACAGGTGAAAGGGGTTTACATGCGTGTGAAAAATCACATACAGGTAAGGGTAAATTAATATATGAAATATTTCTATTTCTCTATAGTTTTAAATGTGTGTAGGGTAAATGTTTTCAAAGGTAAAATTCAAGAGTAAATGAAGGGAGGAGACAAGTTTCATGAAAATAGGGATTTCAAATTATTTCATTGGCCGGGTGAAATTACTTGTCCCCTCTGTAAATCTCTAGGTTAATTTGTACTCTCATGTGATTCAAAATCTCCTTGCACCTGGTAAAAATTCTCTTACTATTTTTACCTTATTTTTTTTCAAAATAATATGCTCATGTCCTTTGGACCCCCCTCTAATAGGGCTTGATTTTAAAAAATATAAGTTTATAGTTTTTATAACTATATTCTTTAAATAAAAATTTACTATAGAATAAAGATCATTATAGTTTATATTATATAAACTATTCTAAAAAATTATATAGTTGTTTATATTTTATAATTTATAAACAGAGTCTATCTAAAACTATACAAAAGAAGAAATTATGAAATTTCATATTCTGGAAATACAAAGGAAATTTTCATGTGTTAAATTTGATGGTCATGATCATCACGACAAACCAAAAATAAGGTAGAATGACGGTCATTTAGATGTCAAATTTAAGCTATGGCCAGATCTAGGAAATTTTCATGTGTTAAAATTGAAATCAAATGATTGCGGTAAATCCTAAGACCAAAAATAAGGCAGAATGATGGTCATTTAGACGTCAAATTTAAGTTGGCTAGATCTTTATCTACATTAACACTTTTCTGAAATTTGAAGTTGTGCATTCTTAGGGGTTTCATCTTCTCTTCTATATGGTCAGAAATTTTTCTTATGATAGGTATGGGGTATAATGCAGGTCATTATTTGATTATGGGAAGTTAATTAATATGCATTGTTATTATAGAATTAGTTATGGTCAAATAGTTTCAAAAGATCTATAAATTTAGATCTAGTTCTATTAATATTGTTATGATCAGATTAGTTATTTCTTTATAATACTTGATTTTTTAATGAAATAATACAAGTTTTTTATCATAAAATATGGGTATTGTCATTTTTTCGATTAATATGTTTCTAACTCAGTGGTGCATTATATCATAATGGGGTATGTTTTTCAGGTTCAAGAAATTTGAAAGACAATGGTGTCCAGTTACTTTTTCCTCGATAAATCCTAGATCCTAAATGGAGCCAATTACAATATTTGGAAGATCAGGGTCAAATTAGAACTTATGGTGAGGAAACTCTGGATGATTGTTTTAGGAACTGAGCTTGTGCCCACTGGTCGTCAAGTGACTGTGGAAAATATGAATGCATTCTCACAGTGTACGTAGGAGGCCCTTTCCATGATTCTGCGTAATGTGAATGATGAATATCTTCTACACATTGGTAATATCAAACATCCTAAAGAGGTATGGATACAATTAGAATCCATGCATGAAGGTACACACTTATCTAAGATTATTAAACTTGTTTTAGAATTGCTTATGACTCCTATGAAAGGAGATGAAAAGGTAGTTAATTTCTTAGCCAAGATTAAAAATATCAAAGCACAATTAGATGGATGCAATTGTGACTTAATTGGTGAAAAATTAATCTACTTTATTGTTCAGTTGAATATACATGAAAGATTTAGGAATTTTATTTCTATCTTAAACTCTAAATATCAGAATGAGGATGAATTACCAGACTTAAATACTTTGAGTTCTCTTCTGATACAGGAAGAGCAAGTGATGATGAACTTTGACTCTAAGGAGAATGCCTCTCAGGCACTTCTTGCTCAGAATTCAAAGTTCAAGCCTCGCAAGCCCTTCTCTGATCAAAATATTAGATCTAAATCTTCATTTGCTGATAAGAAAAGTGTTACTTCTGAACATTTGTGTGTAAGATTTAATGGTAAATGTCACAAATGTGGAAAATTTGGGCATAAAAAGGAAGAGTGTAAATCTAAGAAACCTATCCATAAAAATCAGAAACAGACTTGTCTCATCTAAATATAATTTAAGGAAAAAGGATAGTTCTAATGATGCTCCTAAAACTATTGCATTATATGTTACTTTATACTCTTCCTCTAATTCTGAATGGATTCTAGATTCAGGTGCTTCAAATCATATGACTGGTATTTCCAATTCTTTATTTGATGTTATGAAAATCAATGAATGTGTGTATCTTGGTGATAACTCATCTTTAGAAGCAATAGAGAAAGGAAAAGTAAAATTTGCAAATGGTATTTTGAATAATGTTTTATTTGTTCCTAAGCTTAAAAATAATATTTTTTCATGTTCACAACTAACTCATGATGGTTTTTCTATTCAAATTTTGAAGGATACTTGGTACATCAAGGATAGTAATGATAATATAATTGCTGAAGGAATTCAAAGAAATGGTCTGTATATTTTTGATGATTTTTCTTCTGCATCTTGTTTTGTATCTCAAAGTTTGAATAATTCAAAACTATGGCATGAAAGGTTAGGACATGTGAATTATCGAAGCTTGTATGAAATGTCTAGAAATAATCTAGTGAAAGGTTTTCCTGTGTTGTCTTCATCTCACGATGCTTGTGAAGGGTGTTTACGCTCGAAACAAAGTGTTAAACCCTTTCACTTACATCCTGAGGAGAGTTCCTCTTCACCACTAGAACTTGTTCATAGTGATGTTAGAGGACCTCTTGAAGTAGCTTTGTTAAATGGTTCTTTATATGTTGTGACTTTTATTGATGATTTCACCAGGATGATTTGGACATATTTTCTTAAAAATAAATCTGATGTATTTGGAAAATTTAAGGAATTTAAAGCATCTGTTGAAAATTCATCAAATTATAAAATTAAGAGGCTTAGAACAGATAATGGGGGTGAATATGTTAGCAAGGCATTTGAAAAATTTTGTATTGATTGTGGTATTAAAAGAGAATTAACTTCTCCCCATTCTCCCTAGTCTAATGGTGTTGTAGAACAAAAAATAGGACTATTTTAGATATGGCTTGCACTATGCTTCATTCTGTTGGTCTTCCCAAATTTCTGTGGGAAAAAGCAATGAACACAACAGTCTACATCCTAAATAGGGTCCCTACCAAATCTATTCACCTTTCGACCCCCTTAGAGAAGTGGTCAAATCAAAAACCTGATGTATCACATTTAAAAGTCTTTGGTAGTCCTGCCTCCTTATATATCCCTAAAAAGAAAAGAAAGAAACTTGATATGACTTATTTTTCTTGTATTTTCATTGGATATGGTATTAACACTGCAAGGTTTAAGGATTTACGACCATGTAAAAAGGGAAGTAACTGAAAATTGCAATGTTGTTGTTTTAGAAAAATGTTTCTGTGCATCTACAAATAGTTATGAGATTCTTAATCCTGTCAATATTTCTAATGATGGTTCTGATTCTGATAATGAAAATATGGTAAATGATCATGATGATGTTTCTTGTGTTGATGTTATGGATGTGTCTGAATCTCCTGTCTCCCTAGCTAAGAAACCAAAATGGGCTCAAACTGTGTTAGAAAGTTCTAATCCTATTGACCTTAGGAAAATGACCAGAAGCCATCATACCTACCATGCATTAATGACCTTGTATGAATCTGACTTTGTAAATTTTTGAAGAAGCTTCTCAAGGATGAGAAGTGGATCAATGCAATGTAGGCTGAATATAATGCCTTGATTCAAAATCAAACCTGGGAGTTGGTTCCACCTCCAGAGAAAAGAAGCGTTATAGGGTCTAGATGGTTGTACAAAGTAAAATACAATGTTGATGGTAGTATTGAAAAATATAAAGCTAGACTTGTTGCTAGAGGTTTCACTCAGAAACCTGGGATAGATTATGTTGAGACCTTTTCCCCTGTAGCTAAAATGAGCATAGTTAGGACCTTGTTTGCTATTGCTGCTCAGTTTGGGTGGGAAATCCACCAAATGGATGTGAAAAATATTTTTTTGAATGGTGATTTAAAGGAAGAACTTTACATGTCTCAACCTAAAGGATTTGAAGAAACTGGTAAAGAAAACTATGTTTGTAAGTTGAAAAAATCTTTGTATGGTTTAAAGCAAGCTCCTAGAGCTTGGTATGCAAAAATTAATGCTTTCTTTAAACAATTAGGTTTTGTTAATTGTTCTTCTGACAATGATCTATTCATTAAGCAAGAAGGTTCTCACATTATCATTGTATGTCTATATGTGGATGATTTTCTTATGACTGGTGATAGTCCTGCTTTAATTCATAGGATTAAAGAAAAATTGAAACAATACTTTGAAATGACTGATTTAGGTCTCTTACATCATTTTCTTGGCATGGTTGTATTTCAAGACATGATATTCTATTGATTGTTTCTCAAGCACAATATGCAACCAATGTACTGAAAAAGTTTAATATGATTGATTGTAAACCAATTTCTACACCTATGGAAGTTGGACTAAAACTTGATCCTAAACCTGCATGTGAAAAATGATCCTACTTTATATAGGCATTTAGTTGGTAGTTTGATTTATCTAACTATAACTAGACCTAGATATTTCCTATGCAGTAGGAATTTCTTCAAGGTTTATGCAGGAACCTTATAGAGATCATTGGAATCTTGCAAAAAGAATTCTTAGATATATTAAGGGAACAATCAATTATGGGTTACATTATACTAAGGATGAAAATGCTAACTTGCATGGATTTTGTGATTCTGATCATGTTGGTGATGTATTAGATAGAAAATCTACTTCTGGTTATGTGTTTAAATTTGGTGCAGGTGTCATTACTTGGTGCAGTAAAAAGTAGCCAATTTTTTCTATCTCTTCAACTGAAGATGAGTATAGAAGTGCAATGGAAGCTGCAAAAGAGGCTCTATGGCTAAAGAGGTTGTTCAATGAGATAAAGATGAAGGATCAAGGTAGTGTTCCTTTGTTCTGTGACAACCAGAGCACCATAGCTCTTGCACATAATCTAGTACAACATCAGAGGATGAAGCACATTGAGATACATATACACTTCATCCGTGAGAAGGTGTTAAGTGGTGAGATAGATCTCAAGTTCGTGCCGACTGAAGAGTAGGTTGTTGACATCTTCACAAAGCCCCTGAGTGCTGCAAAGTTTTGTCACTTTCGTGAAAAACTTGGATTGTTGGAGTTTCCATTGAGGGGGAGTGTGCATGACAATGTCACCTCCTAATGGAACTTGGTATTTGTAAAATGAAAAATGCATTGTAATAAAGACCTTCGGGAAAATGTAAAAGACCTTTTGTGTAAAAAGACCTTCATGTGTATACCTCCTCGGCTTCCTTTTTTAGAAAGAAGTGTAGAAAGACCTTAAAGGCAGTCTTCAGTAAACTCTTTAGTGCTATTGAGTTTACTAGTAAACATCCAGTGTAAGCATATTGTTAAGGAGGTCCTTGGTTATAAAAGGCTCCTATATGCTTGGTTTCAAGTAACCTTTTACGAGAACTTGTGAGAACATGTAAAACTCACAAATCATACTTAGCCACTGATCATGGGATGATCTTTGGGATTCCAAATCCTTTTGTACCAAAAGGTAACTTGAGTATGATGAAGGTGTTATAATTCCTTCAACCTATATGCTAGCCTAAAACCTTTATGGTTTAAGGATTGTAAATCTTGTAGTGTACCACAGGCAGGTAATCTATTGACATATGTTATCCCACCTAACATTAAGGGGGAGTGTTGGAACATAATGGTTAAGTGGGATGTCCACCCCTTAATTAATAAGGGTCCAACATTATACTATAGGTTAAATATTTAATAAAATGAAATATTTATATTTCTATTATTAAATATTCAAACCTAGGACAATATACTTTGGAATATGTGTCACTAAATTTGGTTTTAAAAGGGTGAGTTGGGAGACATACCCAATCACCTCATATAAATAAGGAATTCGGGTCCTCATTTGATATATTGAAAAATAATATATCAAAGGTGTTTTTACCCTCATGATTAGGGTTTGTAAAAGAATAGGTAATTTACTAGATGTAAAAGAGTTCTCTATAATAAAGGTTACTGCAGCTTGGACTAGTGGTGAAGAATTCTACCATCTAACCAGCTTCACTAAACCAAAGACCTAAGGAAAGATATCTTGCTTTCTTCTATAAACCTAGCACCATATATCTTGACATAATCTAGGTAGATGACACCAAAACATTGAGATACATATACACTTCATCAGCCTCAAAAAATGGTAGAAATGTGGTGAGATAGATCTCAAAAGTTGTGTCAACTGAAGAGAAGGTTGCTGAGATCTGCACCAAACCCCTGAGTGCTGCAAAGTTTTTCATTGCCCATGTGAAAACACCCTGGATTGTAGACAAAATTGCACATAGATCTTGAGTCTTTTCAATGAGAGGTAAGGAGACAAATGCAACTTGCTAATGGAACTATGACAATGCCACAACTTTCCTGGTGGTGAAGACGGTTGTACATTGATGGGAGATAAAGCATGAAGGCCATTAGAAGTTTCCTTTGTTCTGTAATAACCAGAGCACCATATATGGGGTGCATGGGAGAAGAAACATCAGATCATTTGAAGAACATTGCAGACCCCTTACACTTCATATGAGGAGAAAAATGGTGCTAGAGTAGTGAGAATAGATCTCAAAGTTCATGTCCAATCTCCTAAGAGAAGGTTGTTGATCATTGTCCTTAGGACCAATTGGCCAAGTGTTGCAAAGCCCATGCTCCTTTTGTGACCTTGCTTTTGGATTGAAGAAAATTCCCTCATCATTTTGGGTAGGTGCATGACAATTTGAAAACCTCCTAATGGAACTTGGTATTTAAATAAAGTCTCACTAAAAATGAAAACCAATCATTGTTGTGTAGAGGACACTGATAGCTTCCAGGAAAATGTAAATTTTATGCAAATCGGAGCGTCCCAGTGTAAAATAGCTTATGGGCATCTGAAGTCCTTTAGGCATGCGTTTGCAATACCTTCAAGTATGGTTGCTATACCTCTCGGCTTTTGACTTGAGAATTGCAGTGTAAAATAACATCTAAATCTGAAGTTTCAATAAACTCAGGATTTAGTAATTTGAGTTTCCACTGGTCAGAGATTCTAGTGTACTGTTATTGTTAAGGATGGTCCTTGAGGTTATAAAATGCCGAACTCCAGTCTGTAAATGCAACTTGTTTTCCTAGAAACCAGTCACATGACACTTTCGTTTCTTGAGATAATTGTTATGTGAACATTTCAAAACTCTAAAGTCTGAAATTCAGATACGGGTTTTAGGTTACATTTTAGGGTTTCATGTCAACCTTTTTGGGGGTTGAATAATAGGTTTCAGGGATTGGGAAATCTTTGGGGTTCCAAATCCTTTGGGTATCTTGATTATGATGAAGGTGTTATAATTCCTACAACCTATATGCTAGCACTATAACCTTTATGGTTTATGAATTGTAAATCCTGTAATGTACCATGGGCAGGTAATCTTTGGCATATGTTATCCCACGTTAACATTAAGGGGGAGTGTTTGAACATAATGGTTAAGTGGGTTGGTCACCCCTGAATTAAATATGGGTCCAACATTATACTATAGGTTAAATGTTTAATAATAAGAAATATTTCTATTTTTATTATTAACTATTCAAACCTAGGAATATATTTTAGGTTAAATATTTAGTAATAAGAAATAGTTATATTTCTATTATTAAATATTTCTTAAATACCTACCTCCGAATAACCACACCTTCAAAGTTAAAATTTAAACCTTGTGTAATGTGTCAACCAACATGGTTGAAAAGGTTATTTGGGAAAATACCCCATGACCTAATATAAAAATGACTTTGGGTCCTCATTTGACATATTCGGAAAATATAATATATCAAAAATTTCACCCTTGTGATTAGGGTTTCTAAGGAGGAGGTGATTTACTGGATGCAAAAAGTTCTCTAGAATAAAGGTTACTTTTCACAATGGTTTTTACCTTTGGATTTTTCACTATAAATATTGTGTCTTCTGTTATTTACTTTTTTAAGTATTAGTTTATTATTATGAAATGTGATGTGATATTTATTTATTTAATATTGCATAGTTTATTAATGTTGATTAAATATGTAATTAATAGAATCCCCAAATCTCAATTAACAGGCCCCTTCCAATTGGGCCCACCTATCTCGGTGAACCAATATCATATGTTGTCTCCTCTAGTCCTCAACTCTCTGTTGTGGCTGCTACATCATGTATGATGTTATATAGGCACCCATATAAGAAAAGTAACCTCGTCCAGGCCTTTGTAACTACCAATTACAATGTCATCCTCAAGGTATCTGTACTATCTCCTCCTCTACAAAAAACATCTCTTAGGTTTTTCCCCTTCCTCTACAGTATTAGGTCCCTTTTTAGCTCCTATTATTATCCATTAATGTCTCATGTCACGCAGTTGTGAGGCATGCCTAAATTGCTATGGTTGTAATTATGGCATCGATACCACCAACCTCACTCTTCCTCTTCTCTCTAGCATGTCATGGTCAATACTCTGGGAGAGGTAGGTATATCAATTTTTTTGTGCACCTAAAGTATAATAAAACTCTATCAATTGGGTTTATCTCCATCCACCACATGTAATTCCCTGTGATGTCCCATGTACCCTCAGTAACTATCATAGTCAACAAACTAGGCCACTAACCCATTGTCCCTCTATAATTGATCTTATGTGACCTATATCAAATGCATATATCTAACTGATGCCCTAATTTTTGTGCCTCTATCCTACAACATAATCCTCAAGGTATCCCTACTACATGTTGGTTTCCCTATCAATCTATACATTAGAAAATACTCATAATTCTAGGCTACCAAAAATATGATAGGCCCCACCTCATGTTGTTGCCTCACATGAATCCTATAAAAATCACACACTAATTGTACCCATGTGGCCATCCCCCAAATAAATTATATGCCAAACTCTAGCACATCCCTGCATTTCACAATTAAAAACAACAACACTTCTCCATTTGAATCATGACACAAGATCTATGCCACAACCATACCAGTAATAGCCTTGTAAATATCTAGAAACCACACCAAAAACATGGAACTCAATTTTACCATTAGTGAGCCTCAAGGATAACCATCACTGCATGTGGCCCACTGTGTTAAGGTCCTCCTTTTTGTTGTGCTCAATGACACATCACAACACATCCGCATGCCTTGAATGAGAAGCCAAAGAATCATGGGAACATCTTGCAATGTCACGAAAACCTCTATATTCTATCCTTTGGCCCTCCACCTGAATGTGTATCAAATATGGAAATAATGAGACACACAACATATGTATAATGCCTCCAAAATAGATACCCTATAACTAAATAATGTCCTATAAAGGTAACCCATGTAATAACTCTAGTAAGCACACCACATCCACTGATCTCGACAATTGGATCCTCTGTGGAACTTGAAAAATATCAAACAACAAGCACCCATAAAATCCGAATCCATAATAATCATTAAAAATATAACTCAAATTACCAAAAATCAAACAATCAACTAATCTCAAACACCATTGGCCCTAAGGACTTTATAGGAGCGTCTAATGAGAAAAATTCAAACTTTCTTTACTACATCAACCACCTTGGCATAACGCCATTGGCCATCATATAAAAATTCACTACTACGATGACATCAACCACCCAAACATAAATTCTATTGGCCATTCTTGAAAACCTCAATGCCATTGGCCCTGATGTGATCAACCACTCTAGCATAGCCAATTATGTTTGTTTCTGGGGTCTGTAACTTTGGCTAGCAATAAATTCAAAAACCTAACCTAATGACTAGAAAAACCAAAACTATCCCAAACCCACCGAGAACTTGACCCAATCTACATTTCAAATTTTTTGGGGGAAAATTTCACTAACTAAATTTTCCCCGGAATTCATTTTTTCATTTCAACCTAGTTACCCTTTCCCAATTTCATAAAAAATATTACCATGGGATTCACACTTCCACGTGCCCCATTTCAACCTCCTCATCTTCTACCTCATACTCTCGACATCATCACTTAAACCGCTCAAATTTATTAACCTTAGAGATCAATTTATTTTTATATCAATTAGAAAATTGACAAATGAACTCATCCCTTTACTATTTATAACAATTCTTATACCTAATTTTTCTTGGATCTCTTCCAATATTCAAATATTCATATCATTCAAATGAAAATACCTAAAGACATTCTTTAAATTGTGCCACAATCGTGGTGACGGGCCAATCATTTTGACATATTGAATATACCTCTATCAAAACCCACACATAATCCCCATGTTTTGTCATTTCAATGCTTAGTTTCATCACCCCCATGGCCTATATTGGAAGTGAATAGGGGTAAAAAATGTGACTTTGATGTATTTTAGACTTATTTTTTATTGTATAATACCTAAGGTATATGCATAACATAGATAGGAAAAAATGGAGGATATTTAACTCTCTTTAATTACAACTAGAGAATTTTGCTAACAGAGGTCCTTGGATCATGGCTTCATGACATGCAACATGTTATAGCCTAGGTAATCCACAATTGTCTTAGAATTAGGCTAATTTATTCAATGTGTGCAATAGCTCAAATCCACATAAATAGGAAAAAAGAGAAAGAGAATGGGTAGACATATGATAAGTATAACTACTTAAAGCTCAATGTGAACAAATAGAATAGAAGGAACCTGAAATAACTTGTTATTGGGATCCAAGATAAAACTTTTACGTAATACACTTACGTAGTTCTATACAAAACAACATGGCTATGACATGCATCTTCAGAATCTACAGTAGAAGTTCGGGGAGACTGTTCAGCCATGGTGATACTTGCAAGCAAAGAACCAAAAATCTGCGATACTCCTCGGGCAAAAACTCGTCTTACTGTTGCGCCTGACAAACGGCGTCTTACGGTTGCGATAGCCTCACCTGCAGATCAAGCTGGGGTATATAAACTTGCGTTTTCACTTGGACTGGAAGGATCACGGAACTTACTGCTGCGGATACGATTCACAAATCTGAATATTGCTGACACTTCCGATTTTCTTTTGCTAGCTCTGATACCATTCTACAAAAACACCTCGGAAACCATTCTAAACAAACACCACTGCACATACATCACCAATGCTATCTATACATCTTCTGCATACTCTGTCAGTGAATTCTGCAAATACTTCAAATACATCATCAAGTATATAACTACCAATATTAGTAGTGGACTATAAGCCACTCAAATACATCATCGCATTCAAAGATATATACATTCTACTAATTTAATACTCTGTCAGTAAATTAATACTCTGTCAGTGAATTCTGCAGTTATATACTTGTTGAGTGGCTTATAGTCCACTACTAATATTGTAAAGCTTACAATGAAGTTTATTCTCATTTAAATAGGTTTCAGCTTTTAGCGTCCACTGTTTTTAAGACTAGAGAGTCAGTCATACAGGTGTCACAGAGTACTAGTTGTGAATATAATATCCCTTTAATTGATAAAGCTGATGTTAAATCTCTTAAGCGTCAAACCACATACAAATTTGCTCATATCGGCTGTGTGCAGATAGGAATCACACCTCTCTTTCGCCGAGGTTTGAATGCTAGTATTTTATGTTGTCTTTTAGATTTACGGTTTGATAATTTTAAGGATAGTTTGTTAGCCGCAGTCCAAACTGGCCTTCATACTGGCCCTGTGTCCTTTGAAGTTTACCCCAATTACCCAGTGTCCATTAACCAAAGAAGACCTTCCTGCAGGATGTTTCTAAAATTGCACCTAGCAACCACAGGCTTGAATATAGCGCAAGGATCTTGTCCTCTTGCCGTCCATTATAAAATAATTTACCGTTTAGTCAACACCATGAACCCAGCTGTCAAGCACGGCACGTCCAAGGGCAGTAGCGTGGTGACCCACGTGAACTTAGAAACTCAAAAGATTGAACCTGAGTTAATATCATGGTCCGACATCAAGGTTCCAAAGGAATGGACCCTAGCAAAGAAGTTTGTGCAGACATCTCAGCCAAAGCTTGAAAATGCAACTGCAGTAACAGAAGGCAGAAACAACGTGACACTCAGTTTCAGAAGGAATTCAGATGTTGGTAAAGCATCTGATAATGATAAATCAAAGAGAATCTTGAATAGAAGCAATTCTGTAGCTTCTACATCTTCTTATTTTACAGTTGGTGAATCATCTAAGCCTCAAGAAGTTAGTAAAGAAGATGAAAAAATATTCTTATGTAGCCATAGATCATTAACACATGATCCTTCTACTGACTTTTTATGGTGCTCAGATTGCGAAAAGCTAGTCAGTCAGAAATACGCCCCTGTCAACGGGCCTACAATTAACATGGCTTCAACCAGTGCGAGGACACAATTTCCTCCTACAGATCAGCATGAGCTGATCTCTCCTGATGAAACCCAGAAAGCTGTATTCTGGTATCAAAGAGCAGTTAACAAAGAAATAGAGCCATCTGAAAGCTCTAAAATGCTCAACTGGACCAACAAGGCACTCTTATCTACAAATGAAGAGGTATGTTCTCAGTCAGAAAAGCTTTTAAGTTTGGAAAGAACACTTAAAGCTATAGAATTGAGAAAGAAAGGAGACACTGCTGGTGCTTTAAAATTGCTAAATTCTAGATTTGATAGAATAGAAGAATCTGTTCAGAACATAGAGAAAACAGCACAGAGTCTTTCTACAAATCTACCAGAAGTCATAAGTCATAATGTTACAGACATCATACAGCCTCTTGTAGATCATACAGTTGGTATAAAAAGTACAATCATATCCAGGAGTACACAGACTAATGAAATTCTAGAGTCTGGCCTAGCACAAATTCAGGACGAAACTGAAAAGACACATACTCGGATAGATGATATCCAGAAGTGTCTAACTATGGAACTTCCTAGGATCTTTCCAAAGATCAATGAGTTGAATAGTAGACTAACACCTAGGAAAGAAGGTGATTGGTCCCAAGCTGTCTCATGGACAGAAGTCCAAAATCTGCCAATCAATCCAAAGAGTCATTAGGAAGTGCTAGGAAGAA
>CM034157.1:189758342-189789851 GCA_019776745.2 Taxus chinensis
TTCGCATGAATTGTCTTGAGTGGATGACACTTGTGACAATATAAGTTTTATGATTAAAGAGGTAATGACGAAGCTTAGAAGTTGCGAAGAAGAAGACAACCATAGCTTTTCAGCTTCGGAGTAACGTGTTTCATACTCATGGAGGGTGCGACTGATGTAATATACATTGTTCTTTACCGCAAGTGTTCCGATGCGAAAATCATGGCTCCCAGAGCATGGTCAGTCACAGAGATATAAAGATAGAAAGCTCCCCCTCGCTGGAGGTTGTAAGCACAGGTGGAGAGAGAAGATAAGCTTTGAGATCATCAAAGGCTTTTGGCAAATGTTCATCCCATTCAAAATGAACATTTCTTACGGAGGAGATTGGTGAAGAAGCTGACAACGGTCTGACATGTGAGAATAAAACGACACACTTGATTTGAAGACGTCCTTGGAGACTGCGGAGTTGCCTTTAAGTTTAAAAGGGGAGGCCCATATCAAGGATAGCTTTTATTTTTGCAAGGGTCCACTTCAATACCCTGATGGAAATGAATAAACACCTAAAATTTTACCAGTGAGAACACCAAAACACGGCACTTAAGCTGGATTTAGACGAGACAAAAGCCAGATAAGCCTTCAAAGAAGAGGTGGCAAGGATGAAAAGTGGTCCTGGCGACGTTTGGACTTACCGAGGAGATCGTCACGTAATCTTCCACAGTTTTGTGTAAAGAGATCATGGAAGATGTAGGTTATTTCTCGCTGATAGGTTTGCTCCCTACGTTCTTAAAGATCGAAAGGCATGACGCTGATAAAAAAGGTCCGCCCAAGGAGTTATGAAAGAAGTCTTATGTTGATCTCCAGTGCGATAGAATTTGATTATACCAGAGAAACCATCCATAAGAGAAAGCATCTCATGACCCACAGTTAAATGCCACGAGTTGGGTCGATATTAGGTAGAAGGAAAAATCATCTTTTGGAACAAGCCAGATTAAGATCCGGAAGTCGGTACAAAATTTGAATTTTCCTAGTAGCTTTAGTTACTGGTGACTCATTGGACACCCATTGTGGATATATCAATGGGTTGGATGAATTAGCCGAGAGCAAGCGCTGTAACTCTTCTTTTAACAAGAAAGGGCTACTCTTAGGGTGCATTTTGACGTAATTTTTTGTTTAACTGGTTGATGTTGGGAAGAGTGACGATATTGTGGACCACAATATCGGATCGAGTCCCTGGCAATATCCATCATATGACCAAGCAAAGGCTTGACCGATGGTTGGAAAGAAAAGTGGTAAAATCTCCTAAACTTCTCTGTGGATTAAGGGATTGGCCGACCTTAATGATGCGAGGGTCTTCAGAATTTCCTATATTAAGGTCGACAGTGGCTCGTTGAGAAGCGTAGACGTGTCAGAAGGAATAGTCTTGGGCGATATATGAAATCCTCTGCCCTAATAGGGTGAGGACAGAATCATCAATCCGCACAGTGGGATAGTTGTTGATAGTGGGAGAGTCTTCTCCAACTATTTAGGGAAGATTAACGGTATGGAATCGGACCGGTTGTTAAGTCTTAAGGCTAAGCGGCCCCTAAGGAAATGGTATTGATCAAAAAAAAAAAAGTTAGGTGGGATGGAAATGTCGTCGTCCCACATCGAGTGATGCTTCTGACTTACGGGAGAAGATGGTTCCTCAATAGGAAGAGGCCATCGAGATAGTGAAAACAGTGGCTTTTTGAAAGAGGTTAAAATCCTAAACCAAATTTTTTGTATGTGGCATGAGAGTAGGATGGATGTGAGGTCATGCACACCTTGTTCATATTTTCCTAAAGAACAAAACCCTTCACGCGCATCGATATAAGATAAAGTTTTGCAAACGGGTGGGATTTTGTAGATAATCGAACCCTGTTAAGTAAAGGTTTGGTCCTAGAGGAGAATCTGGGTGATAATGAAGGTGTATCAAAGACCAACCATAGATGAAATTAAGTCTGTTGATTGGGCAGACAATGGTGACAATGTGGACCAAGACCTGGTTTGATACTCAGGTTGTTTGTCTGGTCTACCAATACTCACTAGGATTGAGATGGGCCATCGAAAGAAAAGAGAGGGAAGCTCTCCAGTGAGAAACGCTGCAAATGTCTCTTCTAGATTTTGTAAATCCGGTAGTTTGGTTGCAGGCTATGGAGAAGATGAGGCCCTGTCAGGAGAAAGAAGTATTTCCTTTAGAGGGGGCAGACCCTTTGTGGTCATGTCGCATTGTGCGGAAGGAAAGATCTCCTGGATGAGTATAATTTTTAACCCTCATATTGAATATTTTAAAGCAATCGATGAGGGTGGATGGACACAACTGCATCGGCGCAAATCCAGGAGCGTCCGAGGATCATATTATAGGTGGAATTTTCCTTCGACAATGTAAAGAGTTTGTGAAGCAGCTTCTTACCTACTCGAGATGGGTAAGACCACAGTTTCCTAAAGTAACTGCTAACTGATCGTAATGATCGAGGGGGTGCGAAAGGCGGGGGTGCACTACGTTCTTTGGTAACTACTTTGCTCACTGTGTGTGAGGATTACGTTTGAGTGCAGCTCCACTGTCGATCATAACGCGTTTAATGTGGTGGTTGTCGATTTGGACTGTGATAAAGAGGAGCCTCCAAATCCTCTGAAGAAGCGGAGGAATTTCCGACTCTTAAAAGAAATTGCGGTTGATGGTCTATCTAATCCACAACCAACTCGAAGGGTGGGGCTCTCTGAATTACTGCGATGCGACCGGATTATCAATCAGAGCCTGGCTATGTTGTGGAGAGGATTGGATGAGGTCAAAAAGAACATTTTTGGACTGAGCCTTAGTGAGTTGTTTTTCATAACACCTCCCTCAACTGACACTGTATTTGACTCGAGTGGCAGCACGAATAGAGACCGAGGTTCGCTGGGGGGGGCCCATGAGGAAGGAGAACTCCTTCAGGGGCCTGCAAAAATGCTAACCCGTGGTGCGAATGCTGTATATGAAGATGGATTATCATATTGTTGGGTTCTAGGGGCGATATGGATTGTGTCAATTTGAGAACGTGGAAGTATTCCTTAGAGTGTAATCACTATAGGTCTGAGTGGATCGTTTGGGGCTTAGATGGGGCTAAAGATTGAGGAGATACTTGTTCCTCCTCTACCATCAAAGGGTCACTATTCTTCCAAAAGGTTGTTGACCACAGCTTGAAGAAGCTCTAACATCCCCGTATCAATGACCACTAGGTACGGTGGGAAGTGCAAATTTAGACAGAGTTAAAGCCAGTAGGTTTAACTCCTTTAGGGTTATAGGGTTTAAATCAGGAAGAGATATGGATGAAGATTGGATAAGTTGGTGAAGGATTTCGGTGTAACCCGTTATACGAAGATTAGGACATAGATTGAGAAGGTGCTCTTTTACTTGTAATAGACGGCCGCGGTAAAAGAACCTGTAATTTAGTTTTGACAGTCTTTTTAGGGATCATCTATTTTTTTATGAGCATCTTGGAGGTGCAAGGGGCTTGGGCATTTGATGGAAGTAGTGAGACATGATTGATTTTGGTGGAGGAGGAGCCCCAAAATAGATTTGAAGATGCACGAGATGTGGCAAGTGTTTGGTCCTTCAAAGAAAAGGAGGTTGCTTGTGGGGTTGGAGTACTCAAACCAATAGGGAGAGACAAGACGGGAATAAAAAGCAAAAAGTCAGAGAAAGATGAAATTGAAAACAAAAGTGTGGTGGGCAAAGGGAGAAAGGTAATCCAATTTACTGATGATTTAGATAAGTCGATTTTAGATTAGGAAGAAGCTCCCAATAGGGTGTAATATCGGAGGGACATAGGGTGCCCTGGCTTTTGGTAATGAAGATGATGAATCCTGAAGAATAGGTGGCATCTTGTTTAGTAGTAGTAAATCGCTTTTGAGGTGTTGGTGAAGAATGTTTTGTAGATTAAGATGAATGGTTTTGATAAGTGTGTAAAGAAGCACGCCTTCTCAGCGGATAAATCACCAATCTTTTAATGGTGCGAATAGAGATTTTTTGTGGGAAAGCCCCAAGGGTCTTGATGTTTGAAATATGGCTTTCTTTTTCCACAGGGATGGTGACACTTCGACGATAAGGTGATGTAACCTTTTTTCGAGGAAATGCAACGGGGAGTACTGATGGCGCAATGTTAGATTTTTGGTTTCTCGGTTTAAGTTATGAACGCGAGCGTAGGGTTGTTGAGGCTACTTCTTTGATTTCCTTTATGGGCGAGCACACTAAGTGATGGAAGACGTTGAGTGATGAAGAAGTAGTTCTTGGGCTAAGGGACGACTTCGGGTGCAGTAATTAAGTGGTTTGACCTACTGTTGGAAAAGAGACAAGAATAGTCAAATCGAAGACGCGTCATTGGAGTTAGCACCTTACAGTTATAGGTACGTTCACCAGGGGCCATAGTTGCAAGCGAGAATGGGAGCAACAGAAGTAAGATGTACTTGTAGTTGGAAATCGAGGGAATGTAATTGCCTCCTAGCATTGAAAGAATGTTCGATTATAGACAGATGAGGATGACACTTTCTCGGGGTATGGATGGAAGGTTAGACAAATGAATGGAGAAGATGAACCGTATCTCGCAAGTAGGAATATTCCTAAAGACGGCTAATCTGAATATGGTGGAATTTCAGTGATTGGCGGAGTGGAAGGGGTTATGTATCGGGTGATGTGTTCGCAGATGGCTTGTTTCAAAGAAGATTCTTCATTAAGATGAAGTTGATAGTAGGATTGTTTGGTTTTTTGAGACCTGAGGCATTATGATTCGTGAATGATTAAGAAAAGGTTGGTTTTAAAAACATCCATTACCACCTTCAGATTTGGGGAGCATTTGGTTTTTCACATCCGAATGAGTCCCTTTTATCAATGAATTTCTGGACAAGATGTTTGAATCTTGAACCGGTCGTTCTGATGTCATGACCTTTGGTTTCTATAGATAGTGAATCAAATCATTTTCTCTATACACCAGAAAATGGACGTTCTCTTGGCTCCTCATATCTCCTAATAGGGGGAAGTTCGATCATGCGAACTTCCAACCTTTTCTCTAAGATAGAGGTATATTCCCCAATGACGAAGGATCGGATGATGAGTCCCTTTTCGAGAAGATGAGAGTCTCTTCGTGTGTTTTGCTAGAAGTGTTATCTATCGGGCCGTGATGTTTTTTAATATGATGGCAAAGTGGTGGATCCCTAATAATTTCTGTATTTAGAAGGGGAAATTTGGTGTTTGTTAACCAGAAAATTGGGCTTTAGATTTAGCAAGCGAAGTTTTAGCTTCCCCTTGTTAATGCCAAGATTCCAGTTTGCGTTGGCCCCCCATCGTACAGCTTCTTCAAAGGTAATTAAAAGTTTTGATCCTTAAAGTGGAAGAAATGTGATTAGCACAAATCGAGTAAACACTCGATTTGTTTGATTGAGGAAGGGAGAAACAATGGTGGTTGATTATCCTCTCCAACGGAGCACAAAGTCTAAATAGACTCATCATCGAATTGGACAAATGTATAAAGATCTGTAATCGAGATCTTTACGTGATATTTATTGAAAAAGTTTGCAACAAACATCTGGGGGTGACCAATGAGAGAAAGAAAACAAGGAATGTTGTTAGGAATGTTATTTACAGTCTAAGTAGGACCTCTGCTACAGACATAGGAAGGTACGGAGCATACGCCCCTGATCTTGGGACTAAGTGAGAGCAAAGCATTTTTGAATGCCGCGCACATGTGTGTGATGGTCCTCCCTACTATGAAAACTTTGAAAATTTATAGGAAGTTCTCATTGGGGAGGTAAGGCTTAAAAGGCCCTGAGTGGTTCAATGGGTTCTTCACACTTCTTCAAATGAGTATGAAGGACTAGCCTTTTGTGGAGCTTCCAATCTGGTGCTTTTTCTTGAAAAGAATTTGAACCACGTCAGATTGAGGGGGAGGCACACTGGCATGTCCCTCATAAAGCAAATGGGTGGATTTGTTGAGGTGTCAATGGGTGGATCATTGTTGATTGATAGGATGATAAAGGAGTAACCAGGGTTCTCTGGGTGACTGCCTGGTGGGGTATTTGCTGTGAAGTAGCTTTGTTATATGTAGCTGTGGTCCTCCATTTGTTGAAAATGAACGTTGGCTTCCGAGGTTGGACGCCTGTGATTGGGGGTGGACTCTATGCTGTTGAATCTCCGCGATAGATTACAAAAGAGGACATGAGTCCAATTGAATTGGACAATTAGGGAACAAGACTGAAAGGGGCCTTCTACTTACTGCCGGATTAAGGCATTAAGGGTCTTGATGCTAAAAGGCTGGGTGAAGGGGTCACTGTTGCTAGAATATGGACTAAGACCCCTACGAGACGGCAGCATGAACCAACTACTATTCGTGGGGGTTAGGCCTCATCAAGGGGTTATTGACCTTGGGACAACATGGAAGGCATAGATGAATTAACAGCAATATGTAGGTGCACATATGCTTCAATTATGCGCCAGGGCAGAGGACCTCTTAGAAGTAGGTGTGGGAATATTCGATGTAACTGGTGGTTTTAGAAATGAGGTAAGGACTATTTGAAGAACTAGTCGATATGGTTGGTGGAAAGAGAAAAGGAGGCCAGGGGCCCCCCCTTCTCCGTGACTCTAGGCAAGAGAGATGATGCCAAACCTGTTCTCCAAAGGGGCTGGATGGTTCACGAGAATATCCGTAACCTTGCTGGACTAGTGTTCCTTGATCAGATCTTTGAATAGACTTGTGTCCTATGTAGTCCATAAGGGCTACCCAGATTGTGATCGAGGAACACCTAAAATTCAAGATTCCCGCGAGGAACAAATATTCTATTCAAAGTAGAATGAATATTTCTAAAGGACTAGGGGAAGTCTGATGTGGCGATGGGGTTTGTTTTGTTGAAAGAAAGGATTATATGAACCCATGGATGGGGAACCACTAAGCAGCGGCCGAGGAATATTTGGGGGGTGCCGAAACATCCACACGTAGTGGTAATCTCGGAGAATAGGCGCCCATTGAGCCTTCTTCTAGATTGTACCGAGTATGACCGTCATAAACGACGCAGAAAAGAAAATGACCTAAACTAAGTGCACTACCATTCAATCAGAGCTGCAGATGATTTCTCCTTTAAGTTTTGATTCTTTTAAGAAAGAAATATTATGGAATAGGCTTTTTAGAATAGGAACTACTCAGATAGCCAAACTAAGGATGGTTTGGGGAATGTTTGGTGATGAGTCCCGAAGGCAGTTCAGTACAAGCCGGTACTTGCTTGATTAGGGCCTAACCCCCACACTTCACACACCGCTGCGATAAGGGAGTCGGGTGCTTTTGCCAATAATATACCCGAGGAACTTCCGTGACATGTATAGCCGCCTGAGTTAACCGCGTAGGCTCTTCCTCTTGGATATCACTTCCAATAGGTGAGGCAGGGAAGGAGTTTTTTTTAAATGCTTTATACCTAGTGATTTTGGCTTTGTGTGTGTGCCAGGTGAAAAATAAAAATCAAATAGATGTCACTACCACCGATTTTGATCATTTTCCCAACCGAATTAAAACTAGACTGAGAAACATGCAGCATGGACAAAGAAAGGGTAATTTTTATAAGGCCACTTTAAAAAACGAAGTGTTTGATTTTCGTGAGACAGTCAAACAAATTCTTTCCCCAAATGCGATGTAAACTTTCTCATAGTTAAGCACCAAAAATTGAAATGTCGAATGTGAGAGACAATTCAAACAATAAATCCGAAAAGGAGAAAACCCGTAAAAGAGACATACCCTAGTAATTAGCTCTCCAAGTGTGTGGACTTCAAACATCACGTTGTTGACTCTTTCCCCCTCGAACAATCACTCACGATCAGCAAGTGCTTCTCCTCAAGTGAGACGGTTAAGCAAACAGAAGTACACGAAGGATCCAAGAAAGAGAATCCAATATATGAAACTGAAAAATTTCTATTCTAAGGAATAGAAAAATTTCAAGATAACGCCATCCGCATAAAGAAGAAAGAATGCTCAAGCAGAACTGATAGAATCAGTAAAGAAAACGAATCAAAGCTCAAAACTGAAAGAAATGAACTTACCAATAAGGGAAATTTGGTTTAGTCCCCATCGGCGTGCCAAATGTAGATCAAGGGGATTTCGCGCTTGTTACCTGTCCAAAGTTAATGCACCAAACTAAACACAAAAACCCTGAAAAACTCCAATGAAAGCGATTACCTTATGGACCAGATCCAGCATGAGTGCTCAACGGATAAGGGGTGATGTAGATAAGACGTCGTCAACACTAGGCAATTCACAAAATAGATCCGCTAAGCTACACGACACCATGCTTGACAGAAAAAGATGGCATTAAAAGATATTGGGTGACTGCCCGATAAGCGGGTCCGAGAAGCGATAAGCTTCCTTGGCGATAGTCAGTCCCGTTTTTTCAATTAAGTAGAGAACATTCATTATAAAAGATGTGCATATAACGAGATTTTCTGATTATATTATGAAACCGAATTTAAACAACAGACAAAAAAAGCTACAGAAAATAGGAAACTGCTATAAATAAAGTTGGATTTGTGTTCCTGTGTCCTTTTTACTAACCTGTCCTGGCAGGATTATTCAGCGTCGTTAATGGATCGGCGTCGACTGATGTGAATCGGGTCTGCTATGAAGATCGGCGGTCGACTGTATACGATCGGCGTCGACTGAAACTGATCATCAGTTGATCAGTGGATCAAGTGCAATGAAATCAGAAATTGGAACAATGATGGAACAGATAGATTCGCAGTCTGCTGGAATGTGTGAAAGTTCGGTCAGATACTAGAACAGAGTCACCAGAGGTCGATGGATACGTGCGATGTTATGTTGTATAGATCACGGACGGGCTCCTCTTCAGGGATGTGATTCGGACAATCCGAATCTCATTGGATACACTTGATGCTAAAAGATCTCTCTTTCTTACAACCTGTGTCTCTTTCGCGGATCCGGCAGCATTATGTCTCGTGCTCTATTCGTGCGCGTCTTTTTCGTCGGGTGTTTTTCGGGGATCCCTAGAACTGATTCTAACTGTTTATTTAATAATCGGCGCCGCCCTAGAAAATCGGGCCCGACCGTATAGGTCTGCGCCTATGTGGGACAACTCCCCGAGATGCGCAAAAATTATTGATTTCTAGAAAGATGAGATTAACGACCCCATTACCCCAAATACGGGAAAATATCCCACTTGTGGGAAAAGGAAAATAGGGGGATAACATCGATAAGATAAATTGGGGTAGATAGTGATTAGGATACTGGAAGAGTGTAATTAAATATTTAATATTTAAATTCTCACGGTCATATACCATGGGGTGAATTAAACTTAGATAGATGTTTAAATCACAATCGGATAACTATCCCAAGGATAGCGGGGACGTAAACCGTGCCCCAGGTTACCTAAGCAATGTAAGCGAATTGAGGACCAATTGAGTAACCAATTTTAGGTGTCTACATTATCTATAATAGGATTCTATCCCACAACTACCTTGGGAGTATACGCACCTCCCTCGTCATGTCTATAAAGCATTGGATTCTCAAGAACATCCTATACCAAACCAAACTATAGTCTAACATGACTAAATTTTATAAGCTCCCACTCTCCCCCTTATCTCTCATACACCTAGTACTCTTGTTGCATCCCATCATGGTCACACTCATGCTCACTCTCATGCTCACACCCCATCCACTCTGTAAACCAAGTAAGTATCCACAACACAATCTCACTACTCTAAACCCTGTAGAAAGATCCCTATACTGAGTACCCCTTCCACTTACCCCTTTTCGATCGACCCACCTACCTTGCCTCTCATGAATCCTGTAGATCTACCATCTAAATCCACCCTCCCCTGGTAAACCCTACGTATCAAGCTAGGCAATATGCTTGAAAGGCACATCACTGTAACAAAAATGCAACATCTATCCTATATATTTGTGTATTTTCCAATCCCATAACTCCATGTATGGTATTGTGTTAATAATGTAGGGGCCCAAGAAAAAATAGTATGATGCTCCATCATCTTTGTAACTACTCTTTTCCTCATCCTGGAATATCCCCCCTCCAGAATTAGAAAAGCAAAACTCTTGAAATACCCATACATCAACATATTCATATATGAACAACATCTCTCCTCGTAGAATTCAATATTGATATAAAAAAAAAACCCCTAAATTAACTTCACTCATCCCATATACAATCTCCTCCATCCCATCCTCCCTCTCTATCTCACAATACAATAGATACCCTCCCCACAAATTGGCATCTCACTAATTTATGAACATCCTCACATGATCCTAACCTCACTTGTTGGTACCCCAAAATGTGTAAGTGGCTAGATATTATCTCTCCATCAATGCAACAATAATCCTTTGAATTCTGATGATGTTTCTATCATCCTTCCTCCCTAAAAATCACACTACCTCTACATGATCCATATCATCTAACACATCCGCAGTGTACCACCCCTCTAGGATCAATGGAATCCTAATTCCTCCGATGGTCAATTTTCCGCACATTTTCCACCTGCAAAATATCAAACATATAAAAACCTCAACGTTTCAATCCCCACATTTTTTACAAGACACTCTCAAATATCATCAATACCCATCAATCAAAACAGGATTCACACCACAACATGGTCACTAAAAAATAAATTCTGCTCCACTCACTCAAAAACACAATCACCCAACGATTCATCTAATCATTGGAGATCTAACCTAATCACACCGAAACTTTTGATGATTTTAAAATTAAACTCTTTGTATGTCACGAAAATGATAAACAAATCAAAACTATCTAAAACCAACAAAAAATAAACAATAATAGCTACTCACCCAACCTCTACCTTTGGGGTTTTTTTTGTGCCTGCTCAATATGTCCTTCTCCAAAAAAACCCCTTTTTCACCTCCCTCAAAGCTCATCCAATTTTCAAAAATATCACTAAAGTTAATTGTTCACCACTGACCTAGGGATTTTATTAAATAGCCTCCCCAACTTTGCAAACTCAAGATGATTCCTTAAAAAATCCCAATGATTCACAACCCCCAAATGTCATGATCATCATAAATCACTAGTGATGTTTCACCCTTTTTACCCTAAAACCTTTTTTCCCATTTTTCCCAAAATCACCCATTTTTCAACAAATTGTCACATTAAAAAAAACCCTAAAAATCTTTAAAAAATTAAAAATCCTACCATCAAAACCACGAGATATGTCTTGTATATTATGTCCCTTTTTTGGCACCCATATTTGAATTTCCTATCCCCTAGTCATCCTAACCCCTATGAATCATATTCCAAGTCCCAAGGAATGAACCATTTGGTTCCGCCCCTTAGTCACTATGATTCACAGCGATAGCACTTCAACCTCGGCGTTTGAAGACCTCGTATTGGAATTTTGTTAAAAGAAACCCATATCAAACCTACCCCATCCAACTATCAAATTTGCATTCCTTTACACGACTAACACTACAGTCCCCCCATTTTGAGGGGGGATCACCCATAAAAATTTCAACTAATCCGAAAATGTGGTTTTCTCTAGCTAGCACTTTTTCCTTCAAACAAACTAACTCAACAAAATGGTCACTGTAGACACATAATTTTTTCACCACTATAATTCCTCAACCACATGTACTATAATCTTCCAAATAATTCAGACATTTAAATCACATTTTGGTTTATAATCTTTACCCTAATATCTAAAAACTTCACCATAGTTACTACTCTTTGGTAAAATATTCTCTAGCATCCCCACAAATATCACTAACTGACATGAACGAAAACTTACAACCCTAAAAAATCCTGTGAATCCTCATCCTAAAAAACATCTAAAACCACATAGAAACTAAATTAAATAAGAAAAACAACAAAAACAAATTCTTAACAAATCTCACAACCGTTTCCTTACCTCCCTAACTCATTTTTATTAACATCCCCTTAGTCATTTTACCCCTTATACCCCCGTTACCAAACCACATCCCAAAAAAAACAAAAAACCTTTGATTATAAATAGTTTTTTAACAGCCAAACACACACACACACCATTTTTGTAGTTTTTTTCCCCGTTAACAAACAGTTTCGATCGTCGGCAAGTTTCGTTAATCCCTTAGCGATTATAAATATCACCTTTTCTTTCCTTTCCCTGAGGCATCTTAAAATCTTGAAATATTGGAAACACCAAAAGCCATTGTTTTAGCAACGCCAGTTTCATTTTCTAAGCACAACACAACGCCATACAACCTCTTCAAACATCTTCAATCACTATCATACATCCTCAATCAATTGCAAGTATTATGAGGATGCGCTTGTTTGCAAAGGCCAAAATCACTCCAGTTCACTCTAGGTAACAATGACAGCTCCCTATCCAACTTATCAACTCATATCTTATTCACATAAGGTTTGAGGCATTTTTATCTCCAGATATAACTCAAAGGTTCCTGCCCTCTATCGCTCACGTTGTTCATATTTAATTCATAAGCAACCTTTAAATCATCAAAGCATCATTTTAGAACTTTAAAAACTTTCATTTTAAAGCAAAACTGTCCAAAATCCCTAGTGATGTCACCCTAATTATTTGTTGCCACACTTGGACCTAATCAGTGGTGATTCCTATCAAAAATCTCTTATAAGTCTGACTGTATCATCTTTTTAAATCATTTGTAGCAAAACATATACATTAAAAACATGTTGTTTCCATTATGGCTCTCTTTAGATGGTAGTTCCTCCTTGGTCATTCCACACTCCATTACAATCATTTAACAACAAAACATTAACACACAGCCTTCCCTATAGTCCACACCTTTTCTGGACCAATACAAAACATCTACAATGGTTGAAAACTTTGTGTTAAATCCAATTCCCCATGACAAACAAACATCAAGATCAGATCAATTCATCCATTATAAGGTCCACAAGAGGCTGACGACTTCGGTATGATCAACTTCAAACATTATTTGATGTATCTAAAAACTTTCTTTGTGCACATTTCAAAGGACTACATAGAACTTATCCTCCTCTTGTTTTACAAACAAAATATTTATCTGTTATTACTTTCTTCCATTCATGACTAAACTCTTTTTAATATACTTTTATCAATATATTTAATATATAAAAATGAGCTACATTCTCCAAGGAATCCCCATTTGTATTCCTAGAATTGTTGGTCTTTTTCCCCTTCCACGTAGTCATCTTCAATTTTCTAATACTTTTTTGTTTAAGTTTACATGTGCAATTCTATTTTTACAGGATAGGCATATTCACACAAACTCCATGCTATAGCTCTAATAAACATCATCTTGGTCAATCCATCCATCCCACGGGTGTTGGTAAACCCCACTGTCTTCTGAGGTCATTTTTGTTTTTGGTTTGTTTTCCCTTCAATATTTAAAGTCAAAATCACCAACTTATATAACACTATGTTTCAAATATAAATATAAACCCATAAATACGAATATTTGAAGAAAACAACTTAAGAAGGATCTTGTGGCAGGAAAAAAATAAAGAAAGGTTAACAAAAGAGCAAAAATAGAAGAGGGATTTCAATGATGTTATTGCAAACCCCACACCTCTAAAATGGGTTGTATTTGAACGTAGGCGACCCTTTAATTTTGACGAATTGGTAATTTCAAATATTTTTTCCTTTTTGTTTAAAAGGTAATTTTTTTTAGTCCTAAAATTATATTTGTTTGGAAACCAGATTTTATAATTGTTTGTCTTTGCACTAATTGAAGTAAATATTTACTTAGTTAAAATTTAGACACTTGCACTTCAAAAATTTGGTGCTCACACTTCTTGTGTGCGAGGACTCGTCTTTGGAAAATTATTATTTCTCACACTCACACTTCAAAATCTTCTCACACTCACACCACTTTGAAACTCTCTCGCATTTCAAAAGTTTGAATTTTTCTAAGTTGAAGTTTAACAATTCATGGTAGTTCAAAAGCAAGAGCTCACACTTTCCAAGTGTGATAATTAACATAGAAATACCTCACAAATGTGATTTCTTAAAACTCACACTCATAAGTATGAGTACAATCAAAAGGTATCCCACTGAGAGGATGTACCTATACTTTCAACATCACACCACACTTCATCTAGCATCAACTCATACTTCCAAGAGCGAGAAAATCCAAAGTTAAAGAAAGTCAAAGACATGTTAGTATCCAAGAAGGGTGAACCAATCCCTATAGTACACATCAGATCCCAAATGTTAGACATTGGTGTCTTAGCTCCAAAATAAAAGGCTATTTAAAAATGATGACTATGATTTAACCTAGCCACACAGGTTAAGGCCCATATTCAAAAGGATAATTAATTAATAAAAACAACATTCACTATAGTAAAAAAACATCAAGTCATATATTATGTGATATTAATACGGAGCATAGCAATTTAGAAAATATATTTTCCAATTTATGAAAATATTGCCACTAATCAAGGTGGTTCGTCTAAATTTCTAAGTTGATAAGTCATTTATGGAAGAAGAATTCTTCTAGCTCATTATCAACTAAGATTATCCATAATATTTACATGTAATATTGATAGTTAATTTTCTTTCACAATAGAGGGAGAAATAGGTCTTTCAAACGTAGATGTACTCTTCGCATACATTAGGATACTGAGGGCATTGTTGTTCATTTTTTGCAACACTCATCATGAATTTCACCAACACTATTCAGCTATCTTTTTTTCAACCATTCAGATTGAAGGCCGATGAAGGACACCATAAATGAAGTAGAAATGTTTGTTTATTGACAAGCACAAAGAGATAAAACCTTCGCAATTAAAGGGTCAGCTTTCATTTAATTACAACAACAACAAACCACAAAGCTTAGTTTCTCATGCACTAAAACTACTACTTATTAGATTTCCTTCTTATTCATGCCTCCGCCAATAATTGGGCTCTATATTCCCATCTAAAGAAAATAGAATAAAGCCTTATTCACTGTATGCCTTTACAAATCCTTATAAATATACATGGAGTCTATGAATTTTTCTCTTTTTCATACAAATCGAACTAACTATTGAAACTGCCAAGGGCCACACCACAAAACAGCAAAAGAACACAAAACGACAAAGAGGAATTTTTTCCATAATTGAAGGTGCAGAAAGGACCTAATTAAAAATGATTATATAAAATTAAATGACATCTATATGAACTCCAATTGGATCAACCAAAGATTGTTAGTCAATATGAAATCCTTCAAACCACTATTACTAAATAAATGGCTTGCACTTCTATAGAAAAAAGAGAAGGACAATTATGGGTTCTTTTAATGAATAAAGTGGGTCACTTCCTTATCTAAATCTATAACCTATTAAACAACAACTTCGAAAAATGTTAGTTATTTTTTTGTTAGGGGACCTTTCTCGATAGATCCATAACCACTTTAGGATATAGACGACATTTTATTGCATCAAAAATAAAAAATAATGCATAACATTACGGGTATAGCTAACTTAGTCGGAACCAGCCACGAAGTGCAATCCCCTGAAAATCCCCCAGGTTGCAAACAACAGGCCAGTCATGGTCATTATTGTACCTAACATTGAGATAATCAATCATCAAAAAAATTATTTATAGTTTCACTATCCTTTTTCTCTACCTTCAACCTCTCTAAACTATGCAATAAACCGAAAATCTATGCGAGAACATAAGAAAAACCTCCAAGTATGGGCTCAGTGCATAGAGATTAAAGCAGGTTAAGAGGGTTGGAAATGTGGGGTGAGTGGTGTTTTATAATTTTTTAATTGATAAATATTGTTAAACATCTGAGGTTAATTGTGCCATAGGTTGGTGAGATTATCACGATCCATAGAGCTTGGTCTAAACGAAGTGGTATGTTTGATGGAATAACTAAATTTAAGTTGGGTAGGATTAGTAAATGACGTGATGAGGTGCCTTTATCACCATTTTTTTGGTGTTTTCTATTTCTTATTTGATTTTGGGGGGTGGTTAGTGTGTTTTTATGATTTTTTTGATCTTTTTTTGAATACGATTCTTCTCTCTATGTGTAAGGTTTGGTTTAGTGTCTACAATCTTTATTCCAAGAGATTCAAACTAGGAGTCTAGATTTTTTAAGCATGGCCCTTAGTGACAACAAATATTAGGAATCCGTTTCCTTTCCAGTAAAAAATCTCAGATTTATCATGGATCCCCTTATTTTCCATGTTGTGGGTGAAAAAAATTCCTTCTTTAAGGACTGGTACTACATCCAATTGGTATCCCAAAGGGCCTATTTTTTTGATCACGAGAAAAACCATTCTTCATGCCTCTTACCATAACGAATGTGGTCTTGTTGATCCCCTCAAATTGTGACTTTATGACGCCTTGGCTACCCTCATGCCCTATCGAATTAAATGAAGTGTATCATATTTTTATTCCCATATATTCAAATCCCATATTGAAGACATATGAACTTCTTTCTACCCCTTATTGTACAAGTAAATGTATGGAGTAACCATGCCTAAGGTCTCTCCAAGCGTACTTAAATCTATCAAGCATAAGGGATATGATTTATTTTATCTTGAATACACTTTAATAATGAATGAGGGATTACTCACACCATCACTACAGTTGTGTTACTATGTTCCTGATAAATTAGTTGACTAGGAGGTTGATTATCAAATATATAATGGCATAGCTGGAATTTGAATGTTAAATAAACCTAAAATCCACCCCCTTTGTCAGTAATAGTGGGATGCAAGGATTTTAAAATATGGCCATATCTTAAAGCTCCAGCCCCCCGCACCCCTGCAAATCTTCAACTTGCCCTCTGCCCCATGCCCCCTATGAATATGATTCTAGGAAGAGAGTTGCAAAGCATTTGAAATCAATCAATGGCCAAGTTAATTTCACATATCCATGAGGTTGATGTCAATGACTCGATATGGATTACTCAAATCGCTGACAACATCATCCAAGAGAACATGAAGGCCATGGGAGTAGTTCCTCCACCTATCTGAGTAACTAAAAGGGAGTTCACAAGGAGATGGGCACCTGGTTATATAAAACCACCAAACTAGCCTAAAGATAGTATCTCTTTAACCCTTTCTCATACCTTTCTCCAGGACCAATAAATCGGAGGCAATTCTCAGACATCGAGGAAGTCATTTCAGAACTAATTAAAGGTCCTTCCTTAGTGGAATATGATTTTTTTTCTTCAAATGATGAGGCCACCTAGGAAGCTTCCATTGGAAAAGTGGCATCTTGAACTGTAGAGGAGGTAAAACCAAATCAGGTATCCCTTGCAAATTTTCCTACACTGTATCCTCAACACAGACTTGGTTTTGGCATGCTAAATCCCCATAGTGAATATCTATTGGGTAACCTCAATAGAAACCCTAAATCTCAACATAGCTTCACTTCCACGATCGGGACTTCGCCTGGTACGGCGGCCGCGCCGGTCCCCATAGTGGGCCCTCTTGGCATACCTATAAGCGTCTTTCTGTCCTCCCCCCACAAATAGAACACATCCCAGGGTTCCCAGTGGACCAGTATCAAGCGGACCTCGTTTCTTCACTCCCCTCCCTACCCCAAGTGTAGGTACATGGCCCCAGTAATATAGGCTTAAAACAGCCTCTTGAGGCCACCGATCACGCTACCGTCCCTCGCACAAAACTTCTTTCTTTGCCGGTGCAAGGCAGCCTTGTGGTTTGTATAATGTGATAAGAGAGCTGGGCTAGCACCCAGCGCCCCGGGACTTTCTTCGGCCCCACACCCCCGCTTGCTGGCGGAATGCCATCACCCTCCTGCTCGATCCCTGGCTTTGGGTTTCATTTCTGCCGGACTTCCCCACACTCCTTCCATCATCATCATGGAGGCTCTTGCCTCTGACCATGTCTAAAGGAGTCCCTCACGCCCGAGTGGCCCTCAGCAGCGTATACCTTCCCCTCCATTATAGCTATGTCTCCCGCTGGACGTCCCGTTTTTTGGCTGTGCCTCTTAGGGGAGTTTCGACGGAACACTCCCGGCCAGTAATACCTCTGGTATTTCCTGCGTACACAATTATCATGACACATTCTCAGAGGAACCCCTTTAGCCGCCAAGCCCGTAGCGGTCCCCCCCAACAGTGGTTGAACTTATTCCTGCGATGAGAGCCCCTTCCCCCAAATTAAACCTTAAGGTAAATTCCCTGAATAATCATGGTCCTTTTATAAGGCTCTCTTCTAGGGCCTCTCCTAATCTTTTCTTCGGCCCTCACAGTAATTACCTTCCCAGCCAAGCCCTTCGCACTGCGGATTATGACTGTAAGCAGAAGCACTTCGATAGGCCATCACCGAAAAGATAACCCCCACACACCCCTGACCCTACGATTAAGAGGGACCCACACTGAATTACGACCCCACAATTCCCAACCACCGCGGATTCTTGGTAAGAAAGACAAATAATAGTCCTTAGAATATTTTGTACCATACCGTGCCAGCAGTTGTCATTTTTATCGATTGTAATCATCCTAAATAGCTTATTGGGTAACTCAATTTTCGAAAACCTACTCAACTAAATTCAATCCAAGGATAGGGAATTTAAGAATGGTAAGGAGGAAGAGAATGTCCACATAGTGGGCCATTATATGGCATAAAATATTAAGAGTCTCTTCTTCCTCACCAAAAATAGAAAAATCAAGGGTTCCCAAGTGGAACAGTATCAAGAGGACCTAGTTTCCTTCATCAAATCCATAACACAAGTAGTAGTTTAAATGGAAAAAGTAATATAGGATATAAATAAAGATCTTGAGACACAAGATAAAGCTACAGTCCTAGAAAAAAAATTCTTTGATGTGCAAGAAGCCTTGCTTGGTTTGTATAATGTGATTAAAGAGAGCATTGAGGATAGAAAAAGAGACAAGAATTCTCTAGAAAAACCAACCCAGTCATTGATAGGGAATGCTGAAAATAATGCTAAGAATCATGGCTTGGGGCATTTAGGAAGGAAATCTACCAAAATCCTTCCATAATCATAATGGAGGATATTGGAATATGACAATTATATAAAGGAGTCCCTAAAGGAGTGGGAAGATAAGATGAGTATACTTCACCTAAATTTATATGATATGGTCTCAAGTGGAAGTCAAGTTTTTTTTGGATGTGACTCTTAGGAGTCTTCAAGCGAAAATAAAGAAGTAATACCTATGGTTTACTTCATTGAGTTACACAATTAATTCATGACACATTCTCAGAGGAATATTTCATAAGCCAAGAAATTAGAGGTAACCAAAGTGGTTGAAATTATTTATCGAGATTGAGAGAACATTCAAAAAAATTAAACCTTAAGGTAAATTACATGAAAATCTGCTTCTTCATAAGGCCTTACTATATAAAGGGCCCTAGCTCTGTAGGAACATGTAATGACCTGACGAAGATTGAGGAGGGGGATTTTAATTTTTTTTGGGGAAAAAAAAAAAAATTTGTAGAGAAGATTTGATAGCAATAGAAAAGATACCCACACCAGCTGACCTAGCTTAAGAGGGACCCACACTGAATTATCCAATTCAAAAGGGACTTTTGGTTAAGAAAGAACATAATTAGTCCTTAGAAATATTTTGTACTCCTAGTGGAATGTTGTCATTTGTTCTCGATTTGTATATCACCTAAAAGAATTAGTTATGATATTTTCTATAGACCCTCTATCTTTTAAATATTGCTTTTATTCTATGCAATCATCACTTGGATAGGGAAGTGGAATGAGGCCCTTAATTGTATAAATATGCATGTTCCTATTTTAAAGAAAGGGGCAAGATATTTTTATAAATGAATGCAAACTTGTTCTAAATTTTACTAATACAAATTGAATTTTTCTTTTCTTCATCTCCATTTTTAATGTGAATTTCTCTATGAATTTTATTGCTATCTAAATTGTAATTTTTTTCCTTGTGTTCTTTAAATTGTCCCATTGCTAGTTTAAATAAATCACCATGGTAAATTATAAACTAGAATGATCTTATAGATGTGCGTTATTGAAATTTAGATGATGTATTCAAATTAAATTTTTCTTGATTCAATTTATTTTAAATATTTGCATCAGTACTGTATAAATTTGACTATAAACTAGATTTTATGTTCCTAAAAAGAACTGATGCATGACACAATTTCTGTCTTAGATGTTAATTTATGAAACATAAGTCTACAATAGTTACTTTTCTCTTTGAATTTTCTTTGTTTTTAAGTATTCTTAAAGAAAATCCCTTTATGATAGATTAGATTTAGGAATTCCTTGAAAGAAAATTTTGGTGAAGAAGGTGTAGGGAGTAGTGCTAAAAGGATTCAAAATTCAGGAAACACTCTTCATTGATCTCGTAGATCAATTCCCTATAACTTATGCACTATTTCATCCAATTGACTCTAAAACAAGAAGGACATAAGAGTCTATCATTCTCCTCCTTTGGTGTGTATTATATATACATTAACAAGAATAAGAGAAATAATTGGTGCTAAAAGGAGGGATATAAAAAAATATAAATATAGGAAATTCTTGGCATATACTTTTAACATCACTTTTTGCATATGTTTTTTACTAAAATATCTCTGTATTTATTCATTAAGATTGAACATATACATTGGATTTAAAAATAATTGTGACTAGGTCTCACTCTAATACCGGGATATCTCATTTTTCATTAGCATCACACGGGAAACCACATTTTGGTAAGGTAAAGTGAAGGATTCCAAAATCCCCTCCAAATACACCCAAGAATGGTAAGCCACAAAGTCATCCTAAATCATGCAATCGATATTCTATTATAGTGACTATAATGACCTGATTAGGAGGATCTCCCATTAATATCCTTAATGTTGTCTATGATTTACCAACAAATCTAGAGAAATACCTCCCTATCTTTGACCCAGTCGGCAATATCTATGTTGCTGAGTGTATTATGACAATCAAATCATCTCTGAGACTCCAAAATGTAACACATGGGATGTGGCTAGTACACTCTTCCCATTTTCTCTCAAAAAATGCAAACATCTCTAGTTCTGAATTTTACAGAGAGGGGACACAATCACTAGTTGGCAATAGTTTCATGATATCTTTGTTACCCAATTAATAAGAAGCATTAGTCTAGTTGTAATATATAAAAGTTTTTCCACCCTGCAAAAGGATGTCCAAGAACCCATTAGAGATTTTAATTCTAGATTCCAAAATATTTACAACCTAACTACCCAACCATACAAATCCATGAATGAATTGGCACTAGAAATTAATAAGAATTCCTTAGATCCTATGACCTCATTTTTCTTAACAAAATATTAAAATATTACTACCTTGACAATTGCATATGTTGAAGCTATCTAAATTGATGAAAAAATGAACCCTCGAGGATATTGTGTCTTTCCTTCCCTAATCCACATCTCAATGAATTTTCTCAGGTTATCTAAAACATGTAAAATTATTTACAAACATTATTTCTAAATTCTTTGCCTATCAATCACTTAGCCCTAAATCAACAACAAGGCTTAGCTAGTTTTTTTTTCCTTTGTTGATCCACAAATAAATGATATTCAATCCTTGGTCCATGTTAACAATACCAATTCCCAAGTACCAAATCAAAAGAAAGAAAAAGGATAATTGGATTCTATCTAGAGAATGGTAAGAAAAATAGGCCAAGACTTCCTAAGTCTACTAAGGCAAGTAGGAAATACAGGGGAAGGTAATCCAAGTATAAATTACATTTATCAAAGGTACAATAATAAATCTTTCAATAGAAGTAATAACAATCAAGATGAATCTTTTCAAAACAAAATTCCAAAGATAAATGTTAGTGAAATTGCATTACCAAATTGGTGAAAATTCCATGATACAACTAAGCATGGTAAATTGGAGTGTGTTGATTTTTTTCATGCACTTGAAGTATTTCAAAATGAGTTATATAGCTATGAAATAATTACCAACACTAATGGAATTTCTCACCCATATAATGATACAAAACCCCTTAGCACTTCCATTATGGTGGAGACCATTTTTTTCCTTTGCAATAGGATAATGAACTAGAAGAGAACAAGAATGAGGAGCATGTGTTTCAACAATACCAGAAGGGAAATTATACATTGAGGAATAGAAAAAAAAATGTTTAACGGTCAAAAACCACTACTCAAATGCCACCAAATGGTAGTACAAATCCACAAAACTAAATGACGACCAATGTTATCCTCAACCATAAGGAATGATCCTCATCTGATAAGAAACTACTTAAGGATTCTAGATAGTTACACATTGTAGGGAAGACATGAAGAAAATTAATGCAAATATTACTTTATATGAATTATCTCAAATCACATAATATAGATATTTGTTATTAAAATATTTAACTAAAAAGACTACTAAAGACCCTCAAAATTCCTCTCATGTGTCAATGTTTCCTTATATAAATAAAATTAGAAGTTCCTCTCTTCTTTCTAACTATGTGAATGTTTGGATAAAACCTACACACTTGTCTAGCTAACTTTGTTGCCTCTGTAAATATTATACCTTTCAGTATATGCAAGAAACTCAGTCTAACCCTACTTAAATTTGACAAGGTAGTTGTCCAATTATACAAATCCAAGGTAAAAGTGATAGGGGATATCCTCAATGTGTACAGAGCTATCCTTGAGCTTAGAGTTCAACATTTCATAAATATACAAGTTATAGACATCCCATAGTCCTATGGTATGTTGTTAAGTATGGATTCGTCAAAATTATTGAATGATTACATGTCTACTGATTGTTCCCATATATAGCTAGCATGGAGAAGTACCCCAAATCAAATTAGAATAGAAATATATTCTAAGATGAAATACATGATCACATAATATAAGCAAAAAAAATGAGGAAGCCAAGTTTTTTCTCAACAAACATTGGACTATATACTCTAGACATGGGGGAAAGTGTGATGTCAAGTGAAAAATAAGATATATCAGGGTTGTCATCTCAATTTTTTTATGGATATTTCTCTAATCAATGTTCTGGTGTAGGAATTATCCTAACTAGTCCAAAACAACAACAACATTATCCTCATATATACTATAGTTTCCTTGTAATAACTTAGTTGATTATGAAGCTTTAGTGTTGGGAATGCAATTCGTCATCAAACATAGAATAAAAGTATTAATTTTTTTTGGATATTTAGAAGTCATAGTCAATAAAGTTAGGAGTAAATATCAATGCAAATAGTCTTATCTCAAGATGTACAAACATAGATTCTAGGATCTTATTGAATACTTTGATGCATTTAACATTAATTTAACCCCAGGAAACAAAATTAGGAGGCTAATGTATTGGTTCACTAGTTGTGTTATCAGGCCCACCCAATGATATTAAAGGAGGAAGGATGCTATGAAAATCATCTCGCTCCCTCACAGTACCAAAAAAATAAATCATTTTTGAAACCTATTTTATTATGGACATTCAAATTAATAATTTTATCAATAAATTCATATGTTTGAGTCTAAAAATCGTGCTGAAAAGGATCATGAATAAATAACTAAATATGATTCATAAACCTCAATGAAAAATATCTTCCTAAATGTGTGAGAGCTCTTGACAATGTTTGATCAAGATAAAACATTCTCAAAATGTATGTTAGACCCAAATCAATGACAAGGATTTTACTCAGTAAAACCTTGGCACTAGGAATAACCAAATTATATAAAAATAGGGCTTACAGGTTCAGGGTAAGTGCAAAAAAATGGGGGGCCAAGAAGCGGACAAAAATCATATTTTAAGCGAAATGCGAGTGCATTTTGGGAAAGTGTGAGCACGTTTTGTAATTACCAAGCCTGAAACATGCTCATGTTATGACGCAAGCACATTATAACGCTCTCACATTCTTGATAGCTATGTGGTATTTAAGTTTAATTGTAAATATTAATTTAAAATAAAAAAGATAATTTAAAATTTATTTTAGTAAAACATAAGAATTTAGGGGCACTCTACACCGCGTAAATAACTCGTCTCACCGCTCCATCCTTCATGTTAGAAGATAGTTTTTAGATGATAATATGGTCATATATAGGTATTTTTTAGGATTCAATCATCAACATACATCTTTTAGGGTTTTAAATTATACAATTGATATCGATTTGTGAAATATATAGTCCATTGTTAGGTTTTGGGGTCTTCTTTATTAGTTATTGACATTTGTATGATTTTTAGAGTGTCAAATCAAACTTATTTTATCAACCTCACAACTCCATAAAGGTAACAACCAATTTGCTTGAATATATGGACTCATCAAATTCCGGTATAACAAAGATGTAGTTTTTATTCAATTCAAAAATCATGAATGGTCTCATCATGAGGTCTGTGAAGGACTTGAAACATTATGGAGGAAGGAAAATGGGTGCCAATTATTAGAAATCTGGGTCTATCAAGGGCTCATTCTCTCATTGTTATCGCTATCCCAACAATTTCCTCTAGTGCTCTGTTTTAGTCCAACTCTTCCCTAACTAGTTCAACTCTTGAACCCTAAACCCTAAAATATATGCCCTAAACACTAAATTGTAAATCTTAAACCCTAAACCCTGATCCCTAAACCCCAAAATAGTAAATCCTAAACCATGATCCCTAAGCCCTAAACCCTAAACCATAATCATTAAAACCTTGAACCATCAATTTTAAACCCGAAACCCTAAACTCTAAACCCTAAACCCTAAACCCTAATCCCTAATCCCTAAGCCCTAAAACTTGAACACTCAACCCTCAACGATGAACCCTAAGCCTTATACCCTAAACCCTAAACCCTGAGCCTTAAAACCTAAACCCTAAACCCTAAATCCTAATCCCTAAACCCTAAATCCTAAACCCTAAATCTTGAGTGCTAAATCATAAATCATCAACCTTAAACCCTCAACCCTAAACCGTACACCCTAAAAACTAAATCATTAACTCTAAAACATGATCCTTAAGCCCTAAACTCTAAACCCTATTATTACCACCATGAACACTAAACCCTAAACACTAAGCCCTAAACAATCTCAATCTCACTCTCACTCTTTTTTCCTCTCACATTCACTATAATTCTTTCTTTATTTGAAATCACAAAAAAAGTGCTTTTATGAAGAATCAATAGGAGGAATGAGAACCCCAAGGAAACCTAGAGATGTTTTAAAATCACTCAGTCTATAGTAATGATTCCAAGTGAAAACTACTCGTGATCTTTCTAATATAAGTACAGAAAACCTATATATTCCAATAGGCTCATAGTGAGTTCATATTTGGGAACGTCAATATTAGGAACATATATCCAGTCTCATTTTAGAACCGTCATTGAGTCTTCTTGTACAACTACTTGTTATGAGAGGTGGAACGTTAACTAAATGGAGCTTTCATATACTATGTGCTGCAATGAATAGACAAATCTTAGCCAAAACTGATTCTCACACACATATACTTGGATCTGAAGGCAGTTCTTCACACGATTAAACAAATTTCACATTTCTAATATGGCCATGTATGGTATTTACAAGCTAGGATGAAAAATTGGAAGCTGGAAAAAATAACTATCACAACACAAAAATTAATCTTAGAGGAAATCGAATAAACATAGAGAATATACCAACGTGGAGGTGTAGGATAGAACCAAATTTCCTACAATATCCTCTCCTCTAGAGAAAGATAAATCTCTTTTTCTACTAGAATGGATAAAAAAAAATTCACAGAACTTCCTACTAAAGTGTTAAAATACGATGCAACAGGGAATTGTAAAGAAACAAAAGGGTGTTATCAATGCCTACAAATATTTCTGGTTAGTTCTGAATGGGTTTCAGCTAGCCTAGGCTTAGTGACCTTCCTTCAGTGATAATTCCTTTTATGGATAATCCCAATATTCTTCCAAATCACCTTTCAAAACGATAGGGTAGTCATCTAAAGCCTAGTGAAAGGTGTGATTGTGATTTCCAAACAACTTGAAATGCATATAGATTTAAAGGTCATAATAGAAATTTACAAATTTATATATCATTATAAATGGAATCCAAGTAACGGTGTCTCTATGTATCTAAGGATTGAGTATTATTGGGTTCTAAGGTAGAATTGCACATTTAGGAATCATTGAGTGTCTGAGTCAGAATGTCATTGCATCTGGAGAAAAAATTTAAAACATTAGAGTAATACATCTTGGAAAATAAAATTGAACCTCAGAAATCCTCTCAAATTACCAACTTACACAAGCACTAGACATATCAAGCTCAATTCTTTGAATGAAACCTTCGTTCTTGACAATTTTTAATAGAAATAATTATTCAAAAGAGCATCAAAAACATTTCTTTATACCAAATTGTTCTTGTTAATATAATTTATACTTGTGCAAAAATGGGCAACTTGAAACTTTGTTTTCAATGGAAGACATTGATGAAATGGAGATAACTAAGGGGAATTCAAGTAGTTTTCAATGTTTTTTAGGTTGCAGTAAGTGAATCACAAAATCAAAATGTAGTTATGTGTGATGTTGCAGAATGCAACACCTCATGTATGTTATTTTTCAATGTTCACCTTCATCAAAGTTACACAAAAGCTCCGTAAAACTAAAGTACATCCTTGAGGAAGGCGGAAATAGCTAGAGACCTAAGAAGTTGGACTCAAAAACAAAGAAAATAGTTGTTGTTTGCATGGCTGAGAGTTAATTATTAAGTTATAGGAACTTTCATTTTGATCATTTCCTATGATTAAGTGTTGTTATGTATGTTATTGAGTTTTTTAATTTATTGTACAATCATTACACATTATAAGAGCTGAAATTAAAAGGAAGTACACAACTCAATTACAAAAATAATATCATTTATTCATTAAGGAATTTCAATGTTTCCCACACAAGCCGTGGGATGTAACTTATGATTATCGAAATAAATTATACATGTACATGAAACTAAAAGTAAAAGAGTATCAAATAAACCCATTATTGCCTTGGGTTTTCTTTTATTCTTCATTTCTCTAGTTCCAGCTCCATCATCTTCATCTTCTGCATCCTCGAATAGCTACAATGTACCTGAAAGACAAAAGAGAAAAGATATCAGTTTTTAAGTTCAAGGTTTAGTTTTTATTCATGTGCTATCTAGATTCAGGAAAATGAATCATTTAAGATCAAAAGCATGAGGTACATCAAACTAATAGATGTAGATTTGAGAAAGTAGTATCTTGCATAACCTCATGGCATTCACAGAAATCATAGCAAATAGAAAAGAAAAGAGTAAGAAAAATCATTATGGAATACAAGAGAGACTAAGGCCTATTATTTTCTAACTACTTTGTTTTAGATGTGTAGGGTACATATGAAATTACAACTTTCCATTATGTAGGAATCATATCACAATAACATAAATACAGGTATTCAGTAATCAATTACAGAAAGGAATACAATACAACTTTCAGAAAGGTAGACTTTTTTATAATTTCAGCAAGAACATAGGATACAAATTGTTCAAAATTACATCAATATAATTTTGTAAAAGTCCCATTTTTGATTGTTGCAACTTTCATTATACAGAGGTTCAAGGAAATATATCAAAGACTCTTGACTACATCAGATTATTCTCAAAAGGTATTGTTTCAAGATATGCAAAAGATAGTGCAAGTTTTCAAAATATGAGGAAGTAACAGATACAAATCTATACAAGTTCTAAGGAACAAAGAATAACTCACAAAAACATAATTATATCTTTTGCAAGGGTACAGAATTAATCCATCCAAGTATAGCATGAAATATGATATCAAATTGTGAAAAGGTTTACAATATTCATCTCCAAATGGATTTCCATTACAAGGTTCTTCAAATTACAGAGAATGAAGTAGATTCAAAATGAAACAATTACAGGATCATTGCACAGTTATTTTATAAGATAGATTTGAAAGTTATAATCATTACATAAAATTTTGTGGCATATTACTAATAACCATGGAAATATCAATCAAGAAATATAATGTACAAGATCTTGAAGATGAGTTTCAGTTTCCAGTCATATGCTACAAGGAGTTACTAAGCGAAAAAATTATATCTCATTCATATAATATAAATAAATAGGAAGCAGTCATACAAAAAAAGGATCCATATTTCTTTTGAATCATAGAGAAGGTACAAATCAGTCATGAAAATTTACCAGAGAAGCAACATTCCAAGCTTGTAAAAAAAACTCAAGTGGTACACAAAAGTAATGGTTTCTATCGATAGCAAGTGAAGATGAGTGTACAAACAATGATAAATTCAGCCATCATGGAAAAAATAGAGATGAAGCAAACTACACAAAGTAGTGACAGAGCTTTAAAATTAACATATTATGTCAAAAAAACAAAAAGAGTTGTGGATGATAAAATCAAATTTTCTCTAGTTATCAGGGATTTTGTTAGGTATTTCTCTTTCAGATTTTATATTTTGCATTGTTTAAGTATTTTTTAATTTTATTATTAGGAGCAGAGACTGACCAATTCTCATCTATGGAAGGATTACATCCTTTATGATACAATCCAAATCTCCAAACATGGTGTTCATATCAAGAAAATATAAATATACATTGTTCAAAATGCACAGAATACAAAGACAGTGAGGAATTCATAACACAATGATGAGCTCTCCACAGAATACCAATAGTGTCGGAAGGAAATAAAGATACCCACCAGTAAAACATAATAAAACATGGTTGTGTGATAATGATGCAAGAAGAAATTTACAAACAGTAAAATCTTGAAGCACTTATCAGGAAATATGAAAAAATGAATACCCACAACAAAATGATGAAGCTCTTACCAGACAATAATGTCATGAAATAAGAAAACCCAGAAGGTACTATCAAGAGCAGGGCACTCTCTCTCACAAATAATGGAGGCCATCAAGGGGTAAAGCAAAACCAAAACATTTTCATCAATTTTTCAAGAAACCCAAAAGATCTATTCAGCACGACCTGTCGACACTAAAATTTTCCTCCGTAATTTCTATTTCATTAATGTATGTATTAGGAATAGGATGTTGTTAAGTATAATTAGGAGTAGCGTCTGATAGAAGATAACGGCGCTACCAATACGACGCCACCAATAATGTGGAGTATGGTAACAGTCAAAGTACAATAGGAATGTTGTAAAAAGTAAATATTTTTTGTAAGTGGTCCGGTAATGTTAAAATGTCAAAGTTTGGGTAATTACAGAAGTAGGGTCTACATGATTAGGAATTAGAAATATTATATTGGTAATAAGGAGACAAGGAGTGAGGTCATAAATCTTTTGTGTATTTTATTTGTAAAAAGTCTAAAATGTGGAACCCATGTAAAATGATAAGGTTTATCTTATCTTAAAAGATAAGCTTACATGTACAGATAAGAGTTAAGGTATGGAATATGATTCGTCAGAGTCGATTTCTTATCCTATCTTAGAGATAAGATGGATAAGCCTTGAAGTTCTATAAATAGAGAGGCCACCCCCCTCATTTAGCATAGAAGGAAGTAGTGAGAAATATTGTAGGAAGTGTGCAAAGGAAGCCATCAGTTTAAAGGTGTGTTGAAGAAGCCATTAAGAGGTGTAATTGTAAAGTTCTCCCATAGTCCTTGTGAAAGTCAAGTGAAGTCAATAACACTTGAAGTACCTCATGGGTGAGATTGTAACAATTTCATGTTAATATTATAATTTACTTTAATATTTCAGATTTGTCATAGTCGATGGTATTCTTGTGTTATGTTGTTGTTTTGTTTCCAGATTACATCCACCAAACTAAAGGCTGTGCATTAGTAAATAATCATAGCACGAGGAGTTCCCGGTGAAGAATTATCATAGTGCCGGATTGGTGATGACAGACCATCGATATAAATGAAGAAAAAATGGATCACGACCAAAGGAAGCAAACCCATTTTGGGGAAAACATAGAAGAGATAAGGTCCCATCACTCATGAAAAACTCATAAATAATAAGTTGGATTCCAAATAAATGTCGAACCCCTACAAATGCTAAGCTAAGTAAATGACTAGGTATCTCAAATAAACCCATGATGGAACAGATTCTCATACCTTAACAAGATCATTTTTTTTGAAGAAAAATAAGGAGTAACAGTGAACGAATAGCTCCTTACCTCAAAATTTTTTTCTTGCAGAGTATTAAGAGAAGTTCTTTCACAAGCCCTCGAAATAGTAGAGTCTAGAGCTTCGATAATCAAAACGGCCATTAAGCAAAGCATAAAAAAGGATAGATCTCGAAAAGTGCTAAGAAAACACAAAGATTCAAAGTATTAATGTCTACTCAACCAGATCCAAAGTAACGAATGGAATTTTGGTGCTCAAGAGTAAGGACCTCACCCTTTTAAATGTAAAGATGCTTAGAAAACCCCAAAGAGTTCCATTTAGGCCTCAAAATAAAAAATGGTGCTCGAAATTCTTAGTAATGTCAGCCACCAAGCTTCACAGAAGTTACAAACTCCAATGCAGAGCCTTATAATGGAAAAGAATCTAGAATTTTGCAAGGCTCGTGCTCAAAGAAACCAAATATGGCAGATAAAATTTTTGCAAAGCTTTGCTAGCTCATTGAGAGCTCGAGGATGAAATGATCGGTTAGGGCTCAAAAACATGTTTTACTCGCCAAACCAAACATAGTAACCTAACTCATTGGGTGATTTAATAGATCAACAACGATGATCATGCACTACATTATCCAATGATTCACAATGAAAACCACACTACTAATTAGATTTAAAGGATCAATAGTGATGATTATCACAGTAAAAGGATCAACAGATTGATTTTAAGTCATTAAGTTTAATGTGATCCAGGGGTAAGTACACCAAGTTGGGAAACCAAAAGGGGGTCTTAAGTGGACACAATTTTCTAAAAAAAAAAAATTCAACTTGTATGAGTTTTTTGAAATAGTTACACTCAAAATTGGAAGATGTTGTAGACATCTGAATTGTAGAATTTTGAGTCTAGTTTTTAAGATACTAAATTTTATTGAAAATAGATAAGTTTAAGTGGGTCAAAAAACTAAAATACAAACAGATGCTCCTGTTTTTGTTAAAAAGCATAATAGAGTGACTTTCCTACCCCCCACCATTTTTTTAGCACCATTTAGTATTTTTGAAAACCCTTTGGTAGAAAGATAGCTAGGAGCATCTAGTTTGGGCTCCATTTTTTTAAATATTTTTTTAGCGAATATTTTTTTATTTATGATTTTTCTAGTACATAAATTTTATTTTTTGAAAAATAATGGAGCTCTGACCATGCCCCCCCCCTAACTACCTCAAAAAATATCAAAAATTAGATTTTTTTTTTGAATATGTATATAATTATGCCTAGTTTGGGCTAGTATAAAAAAATTGTAATTTCGATCATCCAAAAAAAAGATACACCATGAAAGATAGACATATTTACACTTCAAAAATATCTATAAAAAGGCATAGTTAGAAAATAAATAATATGGAAACCTAATATTAGTCAGAAAATTTGAAAAATTATATTTTTAGAAAGAAGAGACTCTGCTCTACGTCGTGGTACAATTTTTTTAAAATGGATAGATTATTTTATTTTGATTTATCATAGAGAAAGTGGCATTTTTACATTTTCTTGTAAAAACATGTTGTT